>JAXQGS010000098.1:0-30652 GCA_037040325.1 Mucor sp. M7501 | reverse complement strand
TGATTTTACAGTGGTAAATACATTTGAGGGCTGCTCACTGAACATTGCGCTTATAAACATCTGATCTGATGGTCTGTGGTTTATCATCTAGCGAAACAGTGCATTATTAAACTCTTTGTTCATTGAAAAGAACGGAATTCCCAGAGGATTTCTGCATAGATTTGCTCTCCAACACCCAAAATCGATGAAAAAACTGTTTTTATAGCAGGTATCTCGAATCGATTGACTGGCATTGTGTCATTTGAAGGATGAGGATGTCTCTCGCCCGACTCTGACATAGCCTTCCTTTATTATTAGAAACCACATGTCGTCTAACAGATAAACAGAGATAATTCATTTCGTAAGATTCAATACTGCATTATTTGGGTATACTGTAGGTGCGAGCTGTGCACCTCCATTAGAACAAAGGTCGGCTTTTCTACTGTAGTTCGATGGGTGGATTACAGCTCGTATTATTAAAGGACTAATAAAATTCGAGCTGCTATGATATACACATTGGAGCAATAAAGAAAACATGTCCATGTTTTTGGGCTAGTTCATTGGGACAAGTGGGGACAGTTCCCCAAATGCGAGGATCTTTTTGATCACCTGTATCCGCTACTGACTCTCAGATTGCATCAGCTATTGTATTAGAATCCGATGATGAGGAAACAAATGATTTGTGCTCGTTTTTCGCTTTTTTATCTTTTATTTCTTTCATAATAACAACTATAGTATTTTAACTACTTTACGAAAACTTATATCGGGGTAGCTCATTTGTAAAATATCAGCCTTACAAAGGTGGCAGATAGACTCTGGTAGTTCCTAAGGGTAGCTCAAAACACCTGGTAGCGCCTATTGCAGCTGCTGCTAAATTCGGCTTTACTATGAACTGTGATTTAGACAATTGGTTTATGATCGAGCGCCAAATAGCTGCAAAGAGTAACACAACTGTCGGGTCATCATCAGTACATCAACAAAAGAAGACATCATCATCATCATCTTCTGAAGCAACTTTGCCGTCTGGACGATCATCAGTGTCGACATTGGGCACATTACTTTCCGAAACCCAAAGAGACGCTGCACTATTGACTTACAAAAAGATAGAAGATGAACAAAAATGGAAGCTCAAGTCAGGTCGTTATGTAGAAGATGTGATGCAAAGCGTTGTAATGACACAACTTTATGGTCAGTATGTGCGAATTGATATATATTCTATGACTAGAGCTAAGTTTATCACATAGTCTTGTGCTTTACAGTAATGTATCCTGGATATGACCAATGATAATAACTGGAACAAGATATTTTTTGAAGATGGGCTCAAGGAATTAAACCAACTTGCAAATGTATAGGAATCAAATATCCGTCGTTACCGAGAGGCATGGTAGACTTCATGAAAAGCATTTTAACAACCAGCAGTCTGGGCGATATCTACAACCATCTTGAATCACAACCATTGGATTTTACAAACAACAAAACTTGATTTGGATCAATCCCACATGCAATCTGCAATCCAATTGTTTAATCGTCATTACTTCCCTACCAGTGATCAATCCGAAAGATACATCTGTGCAAAAGTTTGAGAATGATTTCAGATGCATTTGACGATAGCATGATGACTGTGAGAATCGAAAAGGCCAGCCAAGCATCCAGACAAGCCAACAATAAGAAGTGAAAACTAGCATTGGTGGATTGCATCGAACTTCAACAAAGCCCGTTGATCCCCGATGTATCTGTCTTGTATGGCACACAAGAGTTTGCATTCGTAAAAGCTGCCAAGACCAAGAACGACATCAAGGAACTTAATGAAGGAGGAAGAAAATCCTAGTGATGATGTCGCAAGTGTTGTCGTTACATCCAACTGAGCGACAATCAATCGCAGTTCATGGTTTTCTACTATGATATCAGGACTTAATCCAATAATTATCAGAATAGTGTTTAAACATCAACGAGCTGTAATCTACTACGATGAATAAAGCTGATAAAATATGTTTATCTGTTAGACGTTATAGTGTACATGCAACTCATAGCCAAATTTTGATACATTTGAGCCGTGTTTTCTCGTATTAAAAGCCGTTTTAGACTGCCAGAATAGCACCATATAATTCCTTTCACTTAGCACTTACTTCCCGACACCTTTGCTCAGCTTTTTGTGATAAGAAAACATGATGAAAATTGAGCCCAAACCATGAGGCACCCTTGAACATTTTCATCTATAGTATGTTTGAATTTCACAGCCGGCTTACTTACTCTTGACTGATTTCATCTTGAGTGTATACTTTATAAGGCTGGCCAGTCCTACATGGCAAATGTTAGCAACTTGATTGACCAGTGCAACTACAGGCCACAACAAGCCATTGCAAGTCAATTCGACAGTATCATTCGTATTCGTGCGCCTTTTTATACATTACTTTGGTTTTCGAGGATTCAGCTACATGCAATGGTCAAAGCACTCTCAATGTTCAATGTAATTTGTTAGCTTCATTACATGATTTATAGACTTACCGCTGGAGATGGCATTGATAGGCTTCAACATTGAATCGAAAAGCCTCGTGCCATTGCAACGGTGACTGTTTTGCATGTATTCAAATCAATGGATCAAAGACTAAATCAACTTGTGGAAGCCACCCAAACACATTGTCATGAATTGCCAAGACTTTTCGCAAGTAAAGAGACACTGCAAGGCCATTGTATCTCATTGGGGGCCATGGGACGACAATGACAAGATTGAAAAACGTAGCTTGGATGTAATCTGATGTGCTAAATGAAAACAGAAATAGACGCATGGCCAGCAGTGCGTTTTTGTTGAAACACCGTCCGAGAAAGAGGAGCAGTGGGAGAAACAGTTGCTACTCAAAATTTTCATGTCAAACAAAAAATTCTTTTTCTGTTAGTTCTTGTATAGTTCCATTATACTCTATTTCGAAAAATGTGTAAAGTTGAATAAATGCTTATAATTCTTGGTAATGTCATGTTTGTTAATTTGTTGCTTCATGTACATGTATAGCTGGAAAGAAGAAAGCACAAAAGATGTCATTGTCTGACTTTTTAGCCAACGATAGTGAGTGGAAATTGCAAATGTTAGAGATAAATGTATACTGACATCAGCCTCTTTTTCTGCTTTTGTGTATAGCCACTGGTGGTTCGTCTTGGGCTGATGATGTTGCCGACCTTCCCTCTGCTCGTAAGTATTTGATCATTTCTTGGAATAAGAGGCAACTGTTATTAGCTTGGGAAATGATATATCCAATGAAAAGATGTCTTACTAATATGCTTGTACCATCCTTGATTTCAATTCCTTAATATGTTTAGCTGCTGGTAAGAAAGAGAGCATTTGGTATTATTGATCTGTACATTTAATCGATTTCATTTAATCAGGCAAGGAAGACAGATCTGATTCTTACGGTTCCCGTGGATTCAGCGATCGTGGTGATCGCGGTTTTGGTGGCAACGACCGTAGCTATGGAAACAATGATCGCAGTTTTGGTGGCAATGACCGTAGCTTTGGTGGTGATCGTGGAGGCGATCGTTATGGTAAATCAAATTCATGCGCATTGAGGATGGAAGAAGAAAGAGTCAAGGGCTGACATAAAATCTCTGATAGAACGTGGTGGCTTCGAACAACGTGAGCGTTCTTTCGCTCCCCGTGCTCCCGTTGATCTCCCAACTCAACCCCCTTATACTGCTCATGTTGCCAACTTATCATTCGATGCTACTGATGACGATTTGACTGATTTGTTCAGCAACTTGAAGATCTCCAAGATCCGTCTTGTCAAGGATCGTGAAACCGAAAGATCAAAGGGTTTCGGTTATGTCGAATTTGAGGATGTTGAGTCTCTCAAGGGTGCCTTAGAATTGTCTGGTGAGAGTGTTCAAGGCCGTAATATTCGTGTCAACATTGCCGAACCTCGTAAGTAGTGTTAAATAGGAGAAGGATGATTTAGAAGTGTAGTAACAGAGCCATTTATGATAGCTCGTGATGGTGAGCGTGTTCGTCAACCTGATCGTACTGATGTCGACTCATGGCGTCGTACTGGTCCCATCGACCTCCCCGAAGCTCCTCGTCGTGAATTCAGAGAAGGTGGCCGCGGTGGTTTTGGTGGCCGTGATCGTGGTGATACCTCTTGGGGTCATAGTGGCCGCGATAGCTTCGGTAGCCGTGGTAAGTTTGGTCTTAAACATTAAACAAGTGATACAAATGTTGATAACATATGAATATCTGTTTTAGATCGTCCTTCCGAGCGCCCTCGTCTCAACTTGAAGCCTCGTACTGTCGAATCTGCACCATCTGCAGCTCCCAAAGCTACTGGTAGCAAGCCTGATCCCTTCGGTGGAGCCAAGCCTGTCGATACTGACAAGGCTTTGCATGATATTGAAAAGAAGCATGAAGAGCCCAAGAAGAATGAAGAGTAAAATCATACAACAACCACAAAACGAAATGAGGGATACGATCCATTAGATTGAACACATCCAGCGGCATCTAAAAGCACATTAAGCATCATTTCTCTCATAAAAAAATATTAAAAGTGTATAGATGTTAACACCACGTTTTCTTTGTTTACTGTTGATTGTAATCTGAATGCAGAAAATGGCCTAAATTAGCGTGCGGTTGTTCAATCAGACCCACAGAAAATGCAGTGAAAATCAGTGATTTCTTATTCACTATCACAATTCTCGTTCCTGTCCCTTGGCTTCTCAATTAGAAATCAAGCTAAAAAGCTTAAATAGGTTATTGTGATTGCTCGGCACTTGAATTGATAAAAGAAATGACGCTTCCAAAGTAGTAAAGTGAACAAAGAATCGGGTGTGCTTGATAGATAAAGGAATATGTGTAATTAATTGCATATTAAATGCGATTGAAAAACTACGCGCTTTATGTTTAGGAAAGATACTTTCTCGAGGCTCAATGGATCAGATCAGAAAATTGAAATCCGTTACCATGGCAACGAGATGTCAAATCAGTAGGGTGAGAAAATATGTTGCAAGAGGCATTTGCACTTGCAATATACAGCAACGAGAAATGCACTGCCTACAGGTAACCAAGACTAAATAGCGTAGAAGGCTTTTACGGCGTCGAATTTTCCAAGGACCGATCTTTATTGCCTTGATATGTAAAATCGATAAGAATTATGATGTCAAGTTGTTAAAGCGCAACATGGTCCCTTCTTTAAGCTTGCCCCTTTTTGACTTTTTTAAATAACCGCAGATGCCCGATGTAACGAACGTCATATACAAATACATTGTAGCATGTATAGATTAGACGTCAAAGACTATTACAAATGTCATGAGAAATAGACCAAATGAAGAAAAATAAGCGATAGATAGTAATGATGTGGCATACTTTTCGAAAAAAATGATTGATAATGCGATAGCTTAATCTTAAGTTTCGGATTAATATCTGGATCCCCTTTCCAAAAGCTATTAGTTTATCAAAATCTTTTACACTTTGATTTGACCCCGCAGACGGAGTCTTTGAAGATGATAATAAAGACAACAGTATAAATACAGCTCATAATTTGATACAAAATTTGATTTCCCCATATCTTATTTATTTAACCAACACTCACACAAACATATACATCATGCCTTCTCTCGAAAAAGTCGCTATCATTGGTTCCGGTAACTGGGGTTCTGCTATTGCCAAGATTGTTGGTACAAACACTGCTCGTCACACTGATTTATTCGAACCTACCGTTCGTCAATGGGTATTTGAAGAACAAATCGATGGTAAGAACTTGACAGACATCATCAATGAAAAGCATGAGAACATCAAGTACTTGAAGGGCATCGCTCTTCCTCATAATGTCATTGCTGTTCCTGATGTGGTCAAGGCTTGTGAAGGTGCTTCATTGGTCGTCTTTGTCGTTCCTCATCAATTCATTCATGGCATCTGTGAAAAGATGAAGGGCCATTTGGCTCCTAATGCCCGTGCTATCTCTCTCATCAAGGGTCTCGAAATCACTGCTGATGGCACTCGTCTCTTTTCCGAAGAAATCTCTCGTATTTTGGATATTCCTTGTGCTGCTTTAAGTGGTGCCAACATTGCAAACGAAGTCGCCATGGAAAAGTTCTGTGAATCTACTATTGGCTGTCCTAACATGGAAGATGGTATGACCTTCAAGAAGCTGTTTGATACTCCTTACTTCCGTATCAATGTCATTCAAGATCATGTTGGTGTTCAACTCTGTGGTGCTCTCAAGAACGTTGTTGCCGTAGGAGCTGGTTTCTCTGACGGTCTTGGCCATGGCAGCAACACCAAGGCTGCTATTATTCGTTTGGGTCTCATGGAGATGCGCAAGTTTGGTCAAACTTTCTTTGGTGATGCCGTTCAAACCGAAACTTTCTTTGAATCTTGTGGTGCTGCTGATTTGATTACTACATGTAACGGTGGCCGTAACAGAAAGGTTGCTGAAGCATTTGTCTTGACTGGTAAACCCATTGAACAATTAGAAACTGAACTGTTGAACGGTCAAAAGCTCCAAGGTACCTTAACAGCACAAGAAGTGAATCAATTCTTGCAAGCCAGAAACATGCAACACGAATTCCCTCTCTTCAACACTGTCTACCGTATCGTGTATGAGGGTGTTTCTCCTGAACTTATTACTGTTGATATCTAAACAAGTCAAAATTGCAATGAATTCGGATACCTTTTTGTAAATAATTAGAATAATTTCAAAATTTTAGACAACTTTTTATAGACAATTAATAAAAGTAACTTATTTATCTATTCAACTCTAGATGCCATCTATTGATTTCTTCAATAATACCTCTTCTCATGAGCTTTAACAGTATTGCAATATTTCTTTCTGTTTAAGGGTCCAGCATTACCAAATTAGGGGATGATTTGACATTTTTACTCCGCTCAGGCACAGTGCAGCTGCCTCCAGTCTTTAATTACAGTACTGTACAGATACGGTGAAACTGCTCTACAGAGTTAATCTTGTGCTTAGCATTGTACCTGCAAAAAGTTTCGGCTACACTATCCGGGGTCGGTCGAAGATTTGCTTAGTTTGGTTTCCATTCAGGACCCTGCATAAGATAAAAGTTGTGTATATGGACAAAAACTGTTGGTGTGCGATGCACAATATTGAAAACATTCCTAATTCTTCCAAGTGCCTTAGCTCAGTTTACAAAAATAAAAGAGCAGTAGATGGAGCTACACACACTTAAACATACTTAATTAGTAGTAAACACTTCCCTCTCCGTAAAAAGTCACTCTTTTCAGTTTACATTTACGATATGGATACATACGAATTCACAGATACAACATTTAATGCAAAAACTACTCGCGCCAGCTTTATCTTCTCTCAAGAAAACGACAAAGAGCCAACATATATATATCGCTTAGATAGGGAGAATTTTGAGATCAGAAACAGTGATAACAGCATCCATTTCCAGTTGAAGTCTACAGATGTGGACGAAAAGGTGAATTTTCAATATGCGAATCATTTCTACTTGAATGACGAGCTGTACGCTTTTATCGCTGCCAAGTCAATGGATGGGCTGGACTCTTTTATCTATCTTGTTGACATCTCAAAGAAGCCAGCCGTTCAGCGACTCGTATTCAACAAACAAATCAAAGGAATTGTAACCAACATCTTTGTATCAAATGCTCTCAAGGTGCGTTCACTGAAAGTCTACATTGGAGAAAGCAACTAAACCAACTGAAACTAGAAGGACCAGAAAGAAGACTACTATATTGTCACGATTGGCACTCTGGATTCTGCTATTTACGTGTTTAGAACAACCGCTAAAATGACCCTTGAAAAGCAAGCCTTGACATGTGCATTGTTGAGAACAGACGCAAGAAATGCAATAACTCAGCAACTGATCGTTCTTGATACCTTGTCTAAATCACCAGCCGATGTTTACATTTTGTGTGGAGGATCAAATGGCATCATTGATATATTTCTCATGACGGCTGACAGCAAGATTGGAAATGAGCCCAAAGTCGAATTTAAGAGACATCACCTATTGAAACTGCCATCCAACTGTAACTAGGCATTCAATGCTCTGATTGACGAATATACTAAATTTTGTTCATCTAGTGCCTATAGTATCGATGCAATGCCACAAGCTCACTGATCAGGAAGTTTTGCTAGCAATTAGTCAAGAGTTGTACAATCCAATTCGAATCAGTAGATCTATCGAGCCCTCTGTATCCATCGTAAAGTTCAATACACACAAATTGATGGGTAAAGACATTCAATCAATGAAATTCAAAAGCGGGACACACATCATCTGCAAAGAAACCATGATAAAAGGTACGCCATACGTCAACAGATGAAAACCATTGCTGATACATGTTATGCAGAGCCCTTTCATGTATGGACTTGCTATGCGGATAAAGAAAGCGGGCAATTTATGCTGACTCAATGTGAATTTGACTCGAAAAAGTTCGAATTTGGTAGTAGAACAAACACATTTCTACCGCAAGAAAAGGGTAAAACTCTAGACATTCAACAAGTGGCTGTTCTGGATAAGGATGCATGCCTCATCCTGGGTAAAGAAGCCTTGCAGAAACTGAAATCAGCAAATACACAACCTAAAGGACGCAAAAGGCAATATTCGACATAAAACATGTAATACATTTGAATCCAATGTCCGTAAACCTTGTTTTTGGGAAGAGAAACTCTAAAATAAATTTATTGTGAGATAGTATAGTATGATAGTAGAAGCGGATGATTGCAAGAGCTGCAAGATTAAAAATAACAAAGATTACATTAGCTTGTTCCAATAGCTGGAGATGGTGTAAGAATTAGGCGGCATTGTGTTGATTAAAATATAAAGAGGTGCGTGAGTATCACCAAGAAAGGTCAATCCCGGTAGTAGTCGATACTTAGGAATTGTTGATATGGTAGATCAGATACGCTGGGAGACCGTAAACACCAAAACCCATTGCTTTAGCCATTTTAGCAAAGCCCTCAGTTTCGACCTGATGTTGGTAGGAATAAGCAGGGAAATTGGCTCCCTCTCGATGAACATTGGCTTTCACCAAAGTGAAAGTAGCACCCTATAATTTCAAATGTTAATCGCTTGTACCCAACATGAGCAAGTTCACAATTCACGATATTTACCACGCCATCCAATGGCACCTTATCTAGTTTGTTACCATGCGTGGGCATATCTACCATTAGATTTCTCCCGGTTAGAAACTCGAAATATCCTAAAGCAGAGATCAATAACCGTGTGCAACATCTAATATAAACTTGGTCCTACCTTCAAGTAATACATATTCCTAACAAAAAGATAAACAAACATGAATAATTCGCTCCACATGTGAATCACTTTAGAACTTACAGGGTCCAATTGTGCTTGAATGGCTCTGGATTCTTCAGTTTCTTGCCAGTTATTCTTGTCATAGCCCCAGAACGAATTGTCCTCTGTCTCTCGAAGACAGTTTGGTACCACAACATCCACATCTACGCTTTGAAGATCTTCCAAAATGGAATCAGGATATTGGACTACATCAACATCCAACCATAAGACCCAAGCGTGATCTTGACGCAATGCTGCTGTTAAGAGATAATTGCGAGATCTAGCCATATACGAACGACGCAAGGGCTGTAGTTCGAAATCGTGTCGCTTATCCTCGGGCAGATCAAACTTGAAATCCTTTTCATAGATGGTGATTGAATCATAGCGATTGTCTTGTCGGTTCAAGAATTCGTCAGCTGTTGATTTCAATATATCCACAGTGTCGTCTGTTGTATCTGATACAAGGAATGCAATGCTGATGAGGTGCTTTGGATATCTCATGTTGTCAATGAGTTCAAAGTAGCGAGGGAGGTATTTTGCTGCGTTTTTGAGTGGTGTAAGAATCAAAACCTTTTCCTGTCTTGAGGCGGATTGTGCAGTAGCTTGTAGCTGGTTTAAATCAACAAATGTGGCCCTGCCAGCATTCATTTCTTCGTTGCCAAATGCCACCTGATCTGTGGATAGTGCCAATGCTTCGTTTATCGATTTGAGTCTACCGCCAGAGCAAGGATTGTTGAACCAAGTGCGAGAAAATGTGACAAACCCCAGACTGAAGAACGATAGTAAGAATAATCCAATGAGGATAATTCGCTTATTTGGTCTACCAAAGCCACTGAATGGATTGCTGCTTTTGAGAGTTGACTTTTCCATCCTCTCTATCTCTCTTTTATTGGGTGCTTATATGTATAGGAAATGTAGAGATAAAAAAAAAGTAAAGAGGAAAAGAAAGAAAAAAGAGGGAAGGAGTAGGAATAGGGACGAGATTTATAGTGTGCTTCTTTAAACCAGGAAAGAAAACAGAAGCATCAGTTTTTTTCTATTCAGGTTCAAAAGTTTAAAAGGCAGCATTTAACCAACCAAGATGGGAGAATCGTGCTGCATTTGTTCTTCGGCCTGTGCCTTGAATAATTGGGCCTTGGGCTCTGGTATAATAGCCACATCCTCATCGTTAATCTTGACTTCCATGCCTCTTTCTGGTGTGTAAAATTTGTCCTTGATAGGTTGTAGCAACACATTCAGTTTGGGAGTAACTACTAGAACGTTGTTGGTAGGGATGGTGAGCCAATCGGCCTTTTCAAATGTCAAAGGTTCTAAACAAAACGGGAGATTTAATAATGAAACCAACACATTAAACATGCTGCAATACCTGATGCTACAACCACAATGTCTTCTCTTCTGTCAGCTTTGACCATGCGGTAATGGCCAGGTCTGTAGCATTCGAATCGTGTGCCTGAGGAGAAATAAAGCGAAGCTGCTTCTTCTGTTCGGCTGCTGATGTAGCGAATGCAGACCACTGTTTGGCCATCTGTCACTGCAAAATTCAACAGCGAAGGCTGATCTCGCACATGTTAGCATGCGGTTACATGTAAACACATGGTTGCTTTTACCTCAGTGATGTTGTATTCTTCAGCATACGCATTCAGTTGAGCAACCGTCTTGAGCATGGCTTCCTTGAGCTCTTGGTGTTCAAACGAATTGGCATTTGGATTTTTCAACTAGACGGCAATGAATACATGTTTTCTTTTGCACACAGTAAATCACACTTACAAAACTCAAGAACAGAGCAAAAGCCCATTCAGAATCAGTGCTGCCTTGAACAAACAGGAATAGTTCATCCGGTAGCGAGTTTTGCAATTTACGCTTGAATTTGTCGAATTCTGCGATACCGCCATTATGCATCCACATCAAACGCCCAAACCTAGTGCCATTGTCAATGCATGCTGTAGCTGGATTGATTAGTGCAATGTACTTACGACCAAGGGTGACAATTCGTTTCAGACACTGCTCCAGATGTACTAGCACGAACATGGGCAAATACAAGTGGGCTTCTAATCTTTTCGGCAAGTCTCACTAAATTGACATTGTTCCATGCTGGTGTTACTGATGTAAAAATGCAGGGCGTGATGGGGTCGTGTTCTGTCTCTGGCGTTTCGTTGTCGTACCATCCCACACCAAATCCATCGCCTATAATGTCGTCAGTCATCCAAGCTGCTTCAAGAGATTCATGTCATCTTACCATTCAATGGTCTTCTGGTGTCTAGACGTAATCGAGAATCAAACGACTGATTGACAATTGAGTGCTTTGGTCGTGTAATGAGCTACAATGGTCATAGAGGTTAGAGAATAGATCCTTTCAAGCATAGTCTGAAAGCTTACATGAGCAAGGAGAATGGGTTGGTTTCCTTTGTATAATAAGAATCGACACATGGTATGGTTTAATGAAAGAAAGAAAAGTAAAGATGAAATAAACAAGGAAAAATATCTCTTTTAACAATTAAGCAAGTATTTGATTGGTTTATGTACAAATGCTGTCATTTCCATCCATCCTCCCGACATTTCTATCGTTCCTTTTTCTGATCATCTCAAACACGAAAATGCCGTTTCATGGCAAATATCAAGTGATCTTCTCAGTGAGCCATGGGCGTTAAGATGCCAAGATGCCATCCAGTTGCTTACTTGATTTGGATTTCTATTACAAGTAGCAAGATGGTACCGTACTAAGCGTCATCCATGCGCTAGTGTCAAAAGACCGCTGGAAACAAGATGGTTGATTTTAAACTTTACATTACAGATCATGAAACAGAAAGCACATGATGGTCATTGCTATACATTGGCTGCTCTGTGATAGCCCACAGTGGTGTAGAGCATATTCAAATGTTTCCAATAAACTATGCTTCATTGGTGACAATCATTCATTCTTGTCAAATGTAAGGATATCTCATTGTACGAGAAATCAAGTTGCTGTTCATTCTTGCTCAAATGTCCTTAAAGCAGCCATGTGCAATTCGGCTTAATGAGCCCACTAATGATGCTACAATGACAGTAAACAAGCATTACTAGTAGGCGCAACAAAGTGAAAAATCTACTAATACAAACTGAAATTCTACCTTTTACAACCTTTCGCTACCATGTGAAAATCTTCCGTGAGCAAATTCTAACTGTGGACTTGACACTTGTACATTGCCCTACATTTGTATCATTGAAAACAATTGAAATGCAGGCAGACAGTATAGCAGCATTGCCTCTTACCACTCAAAAGTATGCAATACACAGCGAAAATTGGATGTCTTTGAGATACGTTTTCTCGTGTTGGGAGCCGTTTTAGACTTCCAAAACAGCACTGAATGATTGCTCTCATCTAGCAGTTACTTGCTGACCCCTTTGCTTGATTTTTTGAGGACCTAAAAAACATGGTCAGAAATCGTCCTCAAACCATGAGGTACCCCTTGTCGAAATCATTGAAATGCAGTTGATCGCATTTTTCACCCCAAAAACGCAGACTTTTACTATAGCATATATAGACTCATTTTGATTCTATGGATCCAAAGCAGCCCCTGAAACCATTATTTCGAGACTTTGATATGCAAAATTTTGACATTTTCACCAAAAACCATATTTCGTATTTTGTGAAATTGCTCAATAAGCTTGTTCATAACACCTATCTTAATTAGTACCATTGGAAGCGCCTCAAAAAGTACTCCAAAACACCGTTAGAAAGTACATGACGATCATTACAATTTACATAGTCGGATCCGGCAGAATAGTTCAACCAAGTTGCAAAACAAGCAAAAAATTTCCATTTCGATCGAAAAAATGGGCGGAGATTTTGGGGTTTGCGGCGAGGAGCCACAGGCGGCGGGCTGGTAGTGGCAAATTCAACTGTTCCTCTCTAAAAATGGATACAACCCACGTCTGTCAAGCTCGTGCATATGCTGTCGACCTCTAGTAATTGCCTCAATTATAATAGTTAGTTTACAGAAGTAATGGTTATAGGTTTTTGAAATCGCTGGCGATCAAACTTGCGGTCATCACCTTGATTAAAATGCGCACAACATCACCGCTATCCCAATCAAGCGACATTTCAAAATGACCTATTTCAAATCGTAGAGTTTGTTTAAACTAAAGAGTTACTTGATGAATACAGGGCAAGTTCGTCTACATTAGAAAGATAGTGCGGCTCAATGTATCAGTACATCATAGTGAGCGCCATTTTACGTCAGAAGCTGTCGATGTATCAACGTTTCCACATTATAAAAGCTTATCTTTTTTTTTTGTTTTCTTTTCTCACAAGATATTTCTTTAACAAAAAACCCACTATCCTAAAGGTATGTATTGAATTATCTTTACATACTCATGGCCCCAAGTATAACAAACTGATGATTGTATTTCTAGAATGGTGCAAATACAGTAGTAATGTTCGATGGTACAAATACATGCAAGAGCACCGAAGCCTGGGTTTGCCATCGTCCAATATACACAACGTTGAACCTGAGAAATTTTTGCCATTCATCAACGCTATGGACAATGGACAGTTTTTAACGTTCATTCTTTTTTACATTGCTGGTGATGGATGCTTGGAATGGATATTTAGGGTAGACAACAAGGGAAATCCATGCATCAAATTGACTTGCGCGACAATCACAGCTCGTGATGTTGATTTCCTGAATTTGTTGCAACAAATATTTCAAGATCGCGGCGCAGAAGTCCATATAAAGGTAACGCAGTGCTTCACATTAGCAGCAAATAGAGCCAACCAAATTTTTCATACAACATCAGGAATTCATGCTCCAAAAAACAGAAACTTACACAAAGGTACACTGATTTATTGTTCCTTGAAGCCTTTCTTACTAACCACAAAATAACAACAGCCATTCCAATGTACAGAATGCTGGGAATCATTCATTTTCAAAAGCAATTTGGATATGCATCGCCGCCAAATCTGTGACAATATGGGAAACGTCTTAGTTAAGAAATCAGGAGTAAGTGCTACGAATAATACTGTTATGGCTACTACCTTCTGACATATTAAATTTTAGATTATTCGATGCAATCCATGCAACATCAACTTTACAAATGGATCCAACCTCCAGATGCATCTCAGAGTTTGCCCAAACAAAGACAAACAAGAAACACATAGCAAACCTGAAGGCTATGGAGAAGAACGAAGAAAAACATCTGAAAGAGCATACAGCAAGAAAATCAAGGAATTGGAGGTGAGTTTATAAGAGCAACAGCTCAACCTGTACCATTTTGCTCACGACAAACTAGTTCTTTAAATGCAGCTGGTGCCAACAGAGCTACGTCGACAGTGGGCATCTTGGCATACATCGCCTATTTCATTGTAGCAAGATGCCCCACGCGTCTCCAAAAAAAAGAGGTTTGTACACTAAACTTTTTGGTTCACATATCTTGTTAATGTTCATTTAATTCAGTTATACGTATGTCCCAAGTGCAAATACACTTTTTCGAATCCGTATCATTTACAACAACACGTCAAGTATGACAGACATGGAGATATCAACAGCACTGCTACAAGAGGAGAAGACGATAGATTCAAACCTGTTTCCCAAACAAGACTCCATCCATACTTGAAGTGAATCGCGCTAGCTACTTGATAAAATCATCGCACCCTACAACTTTCAACACACGCAGGAAGCTTATATCGAGTTTGACATTGCCTCAGTTACAAATTTATTGTGCATCCAGTGTATTGCTATTCATTTTGACTCGAAAGCAAATCCCAGTGAAAGTATCTTTTGCCATGATAATCAGCAATTTCAAAGGTCAATCTCTCGAGAAAGTCACTGTTGATCTAAGAAGCCCTGTCTTCACCCACGGCCAGCTCTATGTCGCTATGTATCTCAAGAGCAACGTCTGCCAATGGAATGACAATTCTTTTACATGAGAATGCCCCTCAAACTGAGAATATGGTGTATCCAGAAGTATTATTTACAGATGTTGTACAATAAACTTTTTCATATAACATCTTGATAGCTTGATATCACTATTCTGTATAAGCAAAGGAGTGAGAGGGGGGGTACCTCCTCCCCTGACTCTGATATAACCTTTCCTTACAACATTCACTGATAATTCACTTATATGACAAATGTTTATTTATCTAATCTAAATTGTGTACGGCTCAAGCCCGCAGGGCGGCGCCGTCATTGAGCGTAGCGACATAGAAACGGCTAGTTAGAAAGTAACACAGGATGATCATTACAATTTACATAGTCGGATCCGGCAGAATCATAGTTCAATGAACCAAGTTGCAAAACAAGCCACAGGAGGCAGGCTGGTGGTGGCAAATTCAACTGTTCTTCTCTAAAATTGGATGCAATCCACGTCTGTCAAGCTCGTGCATATACTGTCGACCTTTAGTAATCGCCTCACTTGTAATAATTATGTTACAGAAGCAATGGTCGCTGGCCATCAAGCTTGCGGTCATCACCGCTATCCCAATCAAGCGACATTTGATTTTAGTTTTCCTCTCTATGATGCAGGAAAGGCTCATATGGTGAGCAATGTAGGGCATTTCAACAGAATAGCTACTTTTAGCATACACTGCAATACCTAGAACTAAAAGGCGGTAAGCATTCTGTAGTTACAAACAATTGTATAAATATGGTTAAATAACCATATCTCGAATTGTTTTGACAATGAACATTTTCTGTCATGTTTACTTTGAGCCGCTCATATAACTGCAACAATTGTTCAATCCATTTTACTGCGCCTTGTTAAATTTCTTTGTTGTGCCATTGAAAACGTAATGCGAATTGTACTTTTTTTTTTTTAAACATCTGAGTGTAATAAGCACACATCTGATTGTAATAATCACACATCATATTGCACATCAATGACAAACATAAACAATGTATGTAATATTTGCCAGCGTAATTGAGGAATGCCATACATGTTTGTTGTCACCCGTGGTTAAAAGCACATTCTCAATGTTAATTTAAGCCCGTATATAAAGGGTCGATCGTTTATGGTGAACCAGAAAGTCAGGTCTGATAATTATGGTTCGTTCATTGTCATTAGCTGTAGCTGCGTTACTTGTATCGTCAAGCCTTGCTGCTCAAACCAGCATTGTGCAAAGATTTGGTGGGTATTTGCTCCCTCGCGCTGTCGAAACTGATTTAGACGAGTGTCGTGAAACCAATGGTTATGAAAATGACATTGTAAGGCTTTATTACTGACCTTTAGAACATGGATATTAACTTGTGTGTACAGTTGACCCGATTCACCGGTATTTTCTTTGGTGATTTCTACACTGGTGGTGGTACCGATATTCTGGGTGGTCTGGCTGTACAGGGCAATATGCATGCTCCCAATTACGTGGTGAATGCCAACCATGTAAGATATCAGATTTACTATACATTTTGAATGGGACGCTAACAGTCTATACTACGTTAGGGTGCAGACTGTAGTGATCCTGATTCATTCAACTCTTATGGTCTTGTTGTCGGGGGCATTGTTGACACTTTTAATACCCACGTTCATGGCAATGCCTTCCTCAACTCGGGTGGAACTATTGAAGAAGTGTTAGAATTGGATGTTGGGTGCTTTGTTACCGATCAGTTGGGCACTGGTAACTTTGATTTTGATCTCGTCAAACAAATGGCGATCAAATCCAATCAAGAATTTGCCGAGCTTCAACCTACCATCGTGCTCGAGTCTGACGGCTCATTAACTGAGCTTCGTGAGGGTCAACTACCGTTATACGAGATTATCACTTTCCACTCGTGTAATGGTGTTCTCTGTAGCTCGTACCAAGATATTGAGTCAGACCCCTCTGCTATTCTGTTTGGACAAGGCAATTGGAACGGTGTCCAAGGCTCAGAGATTGATCCCGACAAGACCTATGTATTGAATGTAGGTGTCAAAATTGAACTGTTAAAAAACAAGTGGTCTGATTCAATGGCTATAGATTCCTGTCAAAAATGGCGATACTATTGAAATTGATGGCAACAACCCAAGTAAGTTTGGTATCCATTACCTGAGACGTCTAAACTAAACGTTCCATGATGCAAATTATAGCTCTTGGCTTCAATCCTTGCAAGTTGATTTACAACTTTTATCCCGTCGACGACGCTGGTCAATATGTCCCTGATGGCGAGTTTACTCTTATTCGTAGAACTGCTAACCAATTTGGTGGTCTTACCTTGGCACCAAGAGGTAAGCAATGAACAAGACGTGAGTCTATCCATATACTAAGTATACGTCTTTATATCTAGGCCACATTGTAGACGGCTCCGTAGGTAACTTTTCTGGCAATCTCATTGGCATGGTATGTTGCAATGTATCCAAAATGCTATGGTATCTATAAATTTAATCATCGACATTAGGATTACACTTGGGAAAACCTCGGTGCGGGTGTCGAGATACACGACTAGTATGCCTTTACATGAAATACGAAAGACTCGGAAATACATAACTTACCACCTTAACCATTTGTAGTAATGCTGCCGGTGGCGACTGTGATCAATATATAGGTTGTGTACCTGTGCATATCACTAGCGATCCTCCAGAAGTCAGCATTCCTTCAACCATCACTGCCTCTAGAACAAGAACAAGAACCAGGACATGGACTAGCACTGAACCTATTCCCAATACGTCTGAAACTACAACTGTAACATACTCGCCACCTCCTGAGCCAACAGACGATATCAGCACAAGTGAATATAGCCCATGCCCTGCTGATTACACAGAGACAACCACAAGTGTTACTACGACCACCACTTCTGTTGACAACCTTACAGAGACTTCTACCTTAACTGTTCCTGATGTCACTGGCACAACTACAGTGACTGAAGGTATATTGACATTGACTGAAAGCGGCACTACTATCACAACGACTGTCCAGGCCACAAGAACCAGAACTTTTGTAATCATTCGACCTACTACCAAGGTTGAATACAGCTGTTCGAATACTGAATCTATTTGCGAACCAGAAACTGAGACTATGGGAGAAGAATGCACAGAAGACCATGACCATCATCATCACCATCATCACGACAAAGACAAGGACCACGGTAAAGATGATGAAGACGATGATGAAGACGACGACGACGAAGACGACAAGTGGGATAAAGACGATAAAGATGACGAAGATGATGAAGATGACAAAAAGAAGAAATGGCACAAGGATGATGAGGATGATGAGGATGATGACAAGGATTGGGAGGGCAAAAAAAATAAAAACTACTAGAATAATACCACCGTTTATCATATCATATACTTTAATAAAAAAAACGCATTTCATATCTACATTTCACTTGGAGAAAGTGATAGTGGCATTAATGCATCTTCAATTAAGCGGTCGATCTATTATCCGATCAGCATTTGGAATCCATTTAAAGCCAGGAATCCACACTGACGTACTTTTCTTCATCTCTTTTTATTTTCCTTTGTTATTGTTACCTCAAACACAGCATAATCATGGAGGGCGAGGGAACTTATCTGAAGCGTCAGTCGTATAGTTCGACTCCATCGAAAAACTACACCAACTACACAACTGCTTCATCACCCTCTCAAAAGAGCCAATATCGATACTCCACAGGGGAATATCCAAAGACGAGCTCCAGGATATCCAGGCGCTATGCCACTCCCGAAGAAAGCGATGCAGTGTTTCCCATCTTTAATACGCCAACCAACATGTATCTACGAAAAGAGCTGAACCTTCAGCAAAGATATGCTCCTACATCTCAGCAGCAGCAGCAGCAGCAGCAGCAGCAGCAGCAGCCCGTGTACAATAACAGCCCTTCTACCAAATATTACAGTAAGCCATCTTACAATGGTAGCTCGTTTGATCCTCTATCGAGCAAAGCATCTCCAGTATCGTAAGTAGCATACCATAGGCAAGTATATACAAACGTCAACTCAGATTCGCGTTCCTTTATCAGTGCTACATCTTCTTATCACACTACGGAACGCCAAGAGGTAGGTTTAAACGGGCTATAAGATTCTGGACGAGTACTGACATACTTACATACTGGCACAGCCACCACCACCTACTCGACCTCCCATGAACAATGTCAATGGAACTCAAAGTCGAACAAACTTTAGCAGTGTAAGATCATGTCCAAATCACACAAATAAGCAATGATATCATTTAACCCAACATTTTTCTCTAGACGTCAAATGGAACATCGTCATTTTTAAGTACCTCCTCAGCCTCCTCCACCAAGGATTTGCTATTGGCACAGTTGGTAGATATGGGATTTAGCTTGGAGGCATCGAAAGTCGCCATGGCAGCGAGCGGCAGTAGCAATCTGCAGGATGTGCTGGATATTCTCGTTCAGAATGAAAAGGCCGAAAAGACGAGCACTGCGAATCAGGGCAGCAGCGCCCGAACATCCTCGTCTTCAGACGAAGATCAAGATCCCCAATCACAGAGACAAAGTGAAGAGATATGGAAGAGACAGCAGGAGGAACGTCGACGAGAGTATCTGGAGCAGTTGAAGCGAAACAAGCCTACACCACCCAAACCCAGGTTTACAAATAGCACCAGCTACACCAGTCAACCCAATGGTGCAGGACCAACATCGCCATCATCATCGTCATTCAATGCCACTTCGCCTACCTCCTCCCATATACCTTTCCAACCATCTCCAAAAGCATCACCCAACGTGTCTGCTCAGCCCTCGCCCGTACCTCCTCCAAAGCAGCCACCACAGGGCCCCGCTTCATCTCCAAAAACCACCACCACTACCACCACCACAACACCACAGCCTGATTCTGTTACAACCTACGCAGACAAGGAGAGAAAACAAGGCAACTACTATTTCAACAAGGGGCAGTATTCAGAGTCGGAATCTGCCTACACACTGGCCATCAATTCTCTGCCTGTGGGGCATGGCGATATTGTCTTGTTGAGCAACAACCGAGCTGCTGCTCGACTAAAGCAAGGCAAATACCAAGACTGCCTCACAGACTGCTCAACAGCCATTGATGTCGCTCGCAAACACATGCAGAGCAACATGCCCGTTTCTCCCATCATGAGTGCCACTTCTACCAACATGAAGGCGCAACTGATCAAGGCATTGCATCGAAAGGCGTGTGCGTTGGAAGGCTTGCGTTTGTTTGAGGCCGCTATTCAAGTGTATGAAGAGTACGTGCGACTAGACGGTTCTCGCAGTGCACAGGTAACGCAAGGTATCATGCGATGTCAACAGGCCTTGCTGGATAGCAAAAAGAAGCAGCAGCAGCAGCAGCCACAATGGAAGCCAGCAGCATCAGCCAACGACGCTACTACAGCCTTCCCAGATATCGATTTCAACATGTTTATTCCCAAGAAGGATCAAAAGACACAGGCTCAATTAGACGAAATCAACAACAGTAAAGCTGTCAAAGAAATGCGTGATAGAGAAAAGAAGAAGGAGGCTGAGGACGCGGAAAGATTGGAAAAGGAGGATAAAGTCAATGCTCAAATATCCGTGTGGAAGACGGGCAAAGACAAGAACCTGAGAGCTCTGCTGGGCTCTCTCGAGTTGATTTTGTGGCCTGGCGTGCAATGGAAAGGAGTGATGATGAACGAGCTGCTGGATCCTAGAAAGTGCAAAGTGACTTATATGAAGGCCATTGCAAAAGTGCATCCCGACAAGGTAATTGAGATGATGCGATGTTTAAAGACGCTTTTTGCTAATGCAACAGTGTGAATAGCTTCCAGCGAATGCTACTGTTGAACAGCGTATGCTGGCCAGTGGTATCTTTACTACTTTAAACCAAGCTTGGGATGTGTTCAAGACTGAGAATAACCTGTAGTTTTATACCTATACCCCCATTATATATAAATAAATTTGTCAGAACCCGGTAGAAGGCATCTTGTTGTTTGTTAGCTTGTGGAAGCTGTTGTTGATCTACTGTTGGCGATCATCGCATTTGTAATTCTGAGTGCGCTCGGTGACTAACAAATTGGCATACAGTTTTACATGCAAAATATCCCTCTTTTTTCTCTCTTTAATCATGTCCTCTGTAACTGTAGATACCAACGACTTTTCGGATCCCCAGTTTGATCCCAAGAAATGGATCAATTCTGTATTGAAGCCTGCTAAACTAGAAGCACCAAAAGACCAAGAGGATGATGGAGGCGCTAAAAGTACAACCATTCTCGTCACCAAACTGCAGATTGCCAGCGATGCCACCTCACGCCAATTTGACCAGCTCTCGTCTACAGTGATCAAATCAATGCCTCGTATTTTGTATGACCTCAAAGTGATTTCAGACGATGCAAAATCGACTCATCAGGGCGTCGAGGCTGTAAAGAAGAACTTGGGCTTGCTGGAAGGCGACACAGAAGCAGCTCTGGAGAAATTGCGTCGACCGCATGTAGCAAAGACACGCATGGAAGAATGCCGCATGTTGCTCTTGGAGAAATCAGACCATTTAAACAAAATCAAGCAAGAACAGGAACAGAAGAGACAGGCAGCAGAGGCAGAGGCAGCGGCAGCAGCGAAATTGCTGGAAGAGGAGCATCGCCAGCAATCCTTGTTGGC
Organism: Mucor sp. M7501; assembly: GCA_037040325.1. Taxonomy (NCBI): domain Eukaryota; kingdom Fungi; phylum Mucoromycota; class Mucoromycetes; order Mucorales; family Mucoraceae; genus Mucor; species Mucor sp. M7501. The sequence goes on along the minus strand of JAXQGS010000098.1, from coordinate 8,921 downwards.
AGAACAGGAAGAGGAAAAGGCACGGGAGGATCAAGAGAGAAAGAGAAAAGAACAGGAAGAGGTGGAAGCAGCCGAGAAACAAAAGCAAGCTGAAGAGGAGGAGCAAAAGGAGATTGACGAGGCATTGGAATATGGACATGTGCAGCTGCCACCGTTGAGACAGCCACCTCCCAAGCAGCGCACATTGCAGCAACTACAGAATACACCGACAGCTACAGCAGGTGCTTCAGAACACCCTGATGATAGCAACAGTTACTTACAGCAAATCTCTGATTCCATGACACCTCAAGTGAGCAATGTGTTTAAGCGAATTGGTGTACCAGTAAGTGTGTAGCATGTTGGATAAATGCATCACATACTAATACCAAATGCCATCTAGTTGGATAAATTTTGGCAATAGAGAGAAAGTACCTTGTATGTATAGATTTGCGTCAAATAATAAATGTGTACTATAGTATGGATATACCTATCAATTTGATGTCTTTTTATGATTTGTATTGTGGGATTGCATTGTATCCAAATGCGGATTTTGAACCCACACTCACAAGCATTGTGATGTGCTCATGTTTAAGAACTTGTATAGACCCCATTGTCCATAGATTTCAGCTGAAAACTATACTAAATCATGTCCAGGAGAATCTGTACTTTCAAGACCTTTTCCTAGAAAGTCGACATTATGTCAAGATAGATAATTCCTACAGCAAACGTTTTTACTCTGCATGTTCGTGACGTTTTTAGCATTGAACAACTTGATAAAGGGGACCCGCTTTGCATGGTTTAATACACTTCTTTTTTTTTCTCTCTGCTTACATCAAACAATTTAATCACACAAAATGAGCGACGACGATTTCATGCTTGAAGATGAAGAGGAGGTAATTTGCACAAACAAGTGCTGTGTCGCATTGGCTCATGTCAGTGTACAAATCAACCCAGGATTACGACTTTGATTACGAAGACGATGAGGAGGAGGAGCCTGACGTAGACCTCGAAAACAAGTATTACAATGCCAAAGGTACACACGGTGTTCTGTTGGATACCGCATAACCACGACTAACAAAGAACAACGGTTACAGCTAGAAAAGAAGACGATCCCAAAGAAGCTCTCGTCGAATTCCAAAGCGTCATTGATACAGAGGAGGAGAAGGGCGATTGGTAATTTGTGCTTACGCGAGTAGTAGTGGTAGTGGAACAATCAAACCAACACTTGTGCATTTGGATTAGGGGCTTCAAGGCGCTCAAGCAAATGATCAAGATTTCGTTCCAGCAAAACAACTTTGATAACGTGAGATTCTATCACGCACATTTCATATTTTATCACAATGCCTAACGCTGTTTTGTAGACATTGAAATACTATCGTCAGTTATTGACATACATCAAATCTGCCGTGACCCGAAACTACAGTGAAAAGAGCATCAACAATATTTTGGACTATGTCTCTTCGGCTGACAACATGGCGTTTATGGAGCAATTCTATGAAATCACACTAGAGTCGTTGGCAGAGAACAAGAACGAGCGATTGTGGGTAAAGACCAATCTCAAATTGGCCAAGCTCTGGCTGGATCGAAAGGAATATGGCCGTTTGAACAAGATTCTCAAGCAGTTGCATGCTGCGTGCCAAAAGGACGACGGTACAGATGATCAGCGAAAGGGCACGCATCTGTTGGAGGTGTTGGCGCTGGAAATCCAAATGTACACAGAGACCAAAAACAACAAGAAACTAAAGGAACTGTACCAGCAATGCTTGTCTGTTAAATCTGCTATACCTCATCCTCGTATTATGGGTGTCATCCGTGAGTGCGGTGGTAAAATGCACATGAGTGAAAGTAAGTTGTTGTCTCTCTCTCTCTCGATGAGTACATGGTCTTAATGATGGGATTTGACAGAGAAATGGGACGATGCACAAACCGACTTTTTCGAGTCGTTCAAAAACTATGACGAAGCTGGTAGCCCACAGCGTATTCAAGTATTAAAGTAAGGACAAGATCAAGGATATTGACCATGCCAACACTAATGACCAAGCGTAGATACCTTGTATTAGCCAACATGCTGACTGAATCACAGATCAATCCATTCGACTCTCAAGAAACAAAGCCTTACAAAAACGACAAGGAAATTGAAGCCATGACTAACTTGGTGAGTGCGTATCAAAAGAAGGAGATCAATGAGTTTGAGCACATTTTAAAAGGTGAGTTTTACTGGGATTCATGTTTGCTTATGTTGCTGATACATGTTGCTAGTCAATCAAAAATCCATCATGGGCGACGCCTTTATCCGTGCGTACATTGACGATGTCTTGCGAAACATTCGAACACAAGTGTTGATCAAGCTGATCAAGCCCTACACCAGTATCGAAATTACATTTATTTCCAAAGTAACGTATCTTTTGCTTTGTTTCTCTATGTATAAACTGGACACTCATGCCCTTTTTGTAGCAATTAAATATACCTGCGGATGCTGTGGAAGATCTTTTGGTCAGTCTGATCCTCGACGACAGAATTTCAGGCCAAATTGATCAAGTCAATCGCCGTCTCGTGTTGGACAGACGATCTACAGACGACTTCAAATACGAAGCATTGGACGCATGGTCGAGCAATGTATCAAAATTGTGTAAAACAGTGATTGGAAAAGCTACGTAAAAAAAGTCCCCTTTATTCTCTTATTAAAAGCCAAAGTTATTCTCTTGATTAAATCCAATTTCACTCAATGCAGCCAACAATTGGACTCGGGCATTGTCGATATCTTCATACTCCAACGCACTGATGGCCCATTTGGCATACTTTTGAGCTGCAGAAATGTTTTTGGGGCTCAACTGTGTAGACGTTTGAGAAACAACAACTGCTGGTGTTGCTGGTGCTGGTGCTGGTTGCTGGACTACTACAGCAGGTGGATTGTGGTTGCTGCTGACAGGTGTTACGGGTGATGCATCACTTGATATATCAGCTTTAGGTGTTTGAGGTGTTTGAGGAAGCGGTGCAGTAAAGTTGGAGGGTGGGCTAGGGAATTCAGAGATGGAAGGTGGTGGTGGCATACTGTGTGGTTGTTGCTGTTCCTGTTCGTCCGGTTGCTGTTGTTCTTGCTTCATCTCCACGTCCTCATCCTCCTGCTCAATTCCTCCAGGTGGTCCTGGTGTTGGCACACGCCCTTCACGCAGAGCCTTCATAATATCAGCAGCTTTCCATTTAGCATATTTGATCTTTGCCTCTGTCTCTGAATCCAGTTCACCAAATGTCTTTAAAAGTTCGAGAAAGATAGATGCTGCAAGGAACGTTTTGGCGGTTTTTCTAACACACTCTCTTGTTACAAAGGATACTACCAAAAGCTACATGACAAGAATCCTTACTTGCTTGATTTACCAGCACGATCTTCGTTGTCTGCATTAATAAAGATCTTGAGGGCAAAGTTCTCGACGTGAGCGTAGCCTACCAAGTCGTCAGTGATGGCCTCGTTGGCTCCAATGGCTTGCTTTTGCTGTATCAACACTGGTTTAGTCATTTGCAATTTCCTAGCAAGTAGCATTGCTTGCGCTTACTGTTTCTAAAGCGTCCAACAGATGAGACAGGTAGTCTGTTGTTTCTTTTGTTCTTGGTCCTCGAGCAATGGCAAGTTTAGCAGCATAATATTGAGCTATTAAACAAGAAACAATAAGACAATCGTGGAGATGAAGCGTGTCGACCGAGAATTCCTACCGTAATAAGAGACAACTGGATCTCTTGCAGCTACTTCTTGTCCACGCTGAACATAGGGCGTGATGTATTTAATCTCGTCGGGTATCTTGAGACTCATGATTGTCGTAAAATATGAAAGAAAGAGAGGGCAACTGTACTGGTTTACAGTGATGTAATTTTATCGCATTTAAATGTCCCCCCACAGCCCCTTTTTTTTTCTGCCCTGTGGCTAAAGAGGGATGCATTGGTTACGTTGAGTGAGGGAGAATGGCAAGTAAAATGACTGTATTCGCTTCATTCATGTAGCTCTAACGTTGAATGATAAGCTCCAAGAGAGAGTGTGTGAGCGAGAGACAGAGATTAGGCTGTATCTAGTAAGTTTTGTTGTATACATTGGACATTGCTCTTTCATGGATGGGGGCTCCTTTGACTTTATTACCTTTCCGTGCGCAAATAACTTGAAGGAACTCGTTAACCAAGACTCATCTTTTGTTGAGTTTCCTCGTGTTATTATAGCAACTGAATACTTGATCTGCTTGACACGATGAAAGATGCCATTTTCGCTGACATTTCACTCAAAAGCCCGCCTACGAGGTCCCTTTTGTTCTATACTGAATACCTTTCATGTAAAACTGTTTGTAATGTGGATCATTCGGTCGATCTGATGATTGATTACAGACTGTCTTACTTTTTGTTGGGTAGCTGTATTCATGCCATCTTGTAACAGGATTTGCGTCAATATAGATCATGTTCACATGAAATGCTTGAATTGGAAGATTGATGTGGCTTCATGTTACAGCCATTCGTTTTCATGACGCATCAACGCTTCAATAGCAACACATGTCAAAAGAATATGAATTATGCGGCCGTAACAAAACAACTCGTAATGTTTATTTAAGCACTGATTCTCATTCTTAAAGCACTGCAAAAGTCTAGTATGTTTGATTTGGTCGGAATTATGCATCTATGTGTCATGGTAGATTTCTTCTTGATCAAAGTTTTGGAACAAAGAGAAGGTCTATGCGATTGTAGAACAGAAACCAAGATACTATAGTTGGAATCCATAAAGTATATTGATTGATTTGGGAATTACGCTTACATTACGCTTGGTATTCGAGGGAAAAATGGGCATAGCAGAGAGAGAGAGAGAGAAAGAGGCGATCTCAGATTCGAAATTCTAGTTTGATCCGTGCTACATTATAGTTACACATCTGTACAAAGTGTGGTACACGCACACGCCCATACACACGCAAGTACGCACAAGATGTTGTCACTTTAGTTGCTACCTGATCATTTCTACAAAGATTATGATAAGGTTCACTGAAATATACACAAAAGTGATCGGAGCCATCTTTTAGCACACAACATTCGATCTAGATGGCGATAGACAATAGCGTTTGATTTACTGCCATGTTGTGATATTCAGGACAACAAAAAAAACAGTAGATTGATTGGGCTCATATGCTAGCAAAAAGTAGTAATGATCAAATGATGCTATATCGAGTCAAATCCGGGATGAACGGGGTAAGTTTCCGTTGGGATTTATGTTATAAATACTTGTGAATCATGTGCTTTATAACATTCTGTCATTACCTTGTACGAGATATATATCTTGTATACAGCATCCGCATACTCATAAAGACAACGAGAACAGAGCCTAGAAAAAAAAAGGAGATGTCTATATGTATACACATTGTAGCATCAGTTGTAATTGAAAAGTTAATTTATGTATGATTAGACAGCATGCTCTTGAGTGAAACCAGCATGATAAAGCAAGCTTTCGTTTTGTGTAATTAATGAGAGCGTTGATTTTGTGATCAGTTCCCACTCTTGCATATCGCTCGATCACTTTTTTCTTTGTCTCTGGTAGTTGGTCTGAGCCATTTCATTATCGATAGCACGAGTAATGATGCATTATATACATTGCATCTACATGAAAACAAGTTTTTGCATATATGACTAATTTCAAACATCTCGAGAGTAAAAGAGAAACGCTTGAACAAAAGTACTAAAAAAAAAATGTGACACCCGAGAAACTTTATGCGATGCTTTTTCTACCAGCAAAGTTCAAGAATGGCTGGAAATAGAGGTCTAAATGTCAATTAAACATGTGCTGAAAGATCAAATTGAGAATAACCCAAGCATGAAAGGTTTCGAACTCTGCTTCTACATCATATTAGCTTTGTTTGCTAGTATGAAATGCACACATTTATGAATATGGATAGATAACTAGTTCAAGACTTAATCTCACTCTATAGCATTACATGCTTTTTTTTTTTTTTTTTACCCCTTAGCCACACCATTTTTTGCAACAGATTGCAAGAAGGTTTCATTCTAATATCTGCAAGTGGCATTTCATACAATGTCCGCTTCTTCAGATGCGATTTATAGACATTTGTTATGATTCCCTAAAATGATGAAAAATTGGAGCCAAAAGGCGAGGCACAAAGGCCCGTATAAAGAGCGGAATGATTGACAACAAAAGCACTGTGTGTGTGTATTTGGCCGAGAGAAATACATTGTGATACAAATGAAAATGTCTTATTATAGTACTCCCGGATTCTTGATAGATGAATAAACGCTTTGACCAGACCCAACTGTTTATTATTTATACATGAGAACACTTGATGTTAAAATCAAGGAGCAATCATGTAAATAGGCATCACCATATATACAAACAAATGCACACATTCATTTTTCAGGGCGGCCATCTGTCAGTACGGCTCTAATAAGCTGTACAAGTATCAAAGTGGGGTCATTTTAAAACAACATTTAAGCACTTTTAATAAGCGTGCTATCAGTGACAACGGAACAAAATGTCCCTCTTTCCTCGAGTGTGTATAAAAAGGCATCGCATCTTCACTGCATCTCTTTTTCTCTGCTTTCTACACCTTTCTACCTTATTTGCTTTATACCCTCACTTTATGAGCTACCTCAACATGTCTGACTACTGCTTCCAACCAACCAAGCCATTCCCCATTTTACATGATACTCAACGACATGCATCACCTCCATCACAGCAGCAGCAGCACAAAAAGCCAAATGAATTAAAATTCAAGATTGAATCGGTTGGCATGCATCCCGAAGACGATGATGACTTGGACATGTGTCCTGCAAGAATACGGCCTTCATGGCCAAAGCAAATCATTCCATGGTGGATTCCCTCTCATCCCAATGAGAAGCCTCCTTATTCATACGCTACATTAATCGCCCATGCCATCTTGACGAGCAAAGACGGTAGATTGACATTGAATGACATTTACACATGGATTTCAAAAAACTATCCCACATTTTCCGTTGGCAATGGCGGCTGGCAGGTAAAAAGCATCAAGTGATAAGGCTGATGATATCAATGTCTAATATGTATGCTGAACAGAACTCAATTCGTCACAATCTATCTCTCAACAAAAAGTGGTTCTACAAGATTGATAGAAGACCTACTCAAGCGAATCCAGGCAAAGGCTGTTACTGGACCCTGATCGCTGGCACTGAACAAATCTTTATTGATAATCTCACACAAGAGGGCGGACACAGCCGAAAACATCATGATATTGGTCTTACCGCTGAACTTTCCATTGGCCAACGTCGGGGTGCGTGCTATTATAACCATGGCAACGCAGTTACACCAACCACACCTACCACACCATCCTCCATCAACTTGGATACGCCGCCTCCAACTCCTACAAAGCCATTGCTATCGCCATTATATACCACATTTCGCATGGTCGATATGGTACCAAAAGCTACCGAAGATGCTACTACTGCAGCCGCTGCATTGGATGACTCTGATAACGATTCGGGTGTCGACGTTGGTAATGAGTTTGTCGACCGAAAGCACTTTAGAAAGCGTCGTCGTACAAACACTGCTTCTGATACTGCCATTCCATCTACTCATGCTACTACTACTACTACTACTACTACTACTACTATGGCTACCACTACTGCTAGTGCTACAACAATCACGCCCATGATGCCACTTGGTATAGAGCAATTACATGTGAATAGTCATCATCAAAGCATGATGTATGGTACACCAACCTCAACTTGTGTTCCCTCATTTGAAGGCATCAATTACGAAATCAATCACTGGGTAGAGCACTCGCTCGCTTATGCAGATCAACAACAGCCACAGCCACCACAGCAATGGATGGCCCCAATGCAGCAACCCAATACAACCTCATTCAAGAGACAACATCCCATCACAATTCGTCTGGACGACGAAGAAGTGACTCAGAAATACCTTCATTTCGAAGATGACGAAGAAGAACATCATCCTACCCATAATAATAACACTACCAATCTTATGCTTACTACATCGCTTAATTCTAATGATTTATCCTTCAATACCTTATACCCTTCACATTCCCTACCACAGCAACAACAGCCATCCTCTTTTAATACTAGGCCATTACAGCATCCATATCAGCTATCTCAATTTGTATCTATGCAAGACATACTTTATTCTTGAATAAAAAAAAAAAAAAGTAAACACACATCTATTTAAGTCTGTTGTTATTGCCAGTTTCAGAGCGAGGCATACATCGACGCTGCTTTCCTTGCCTTCTTTGCTCGTGGTTTATATGAAGTTTCAGGTCTATTTGAAGCTTTTCAGCACGTGATGAAGAGCTCCTCGTTGACCTAATCATGTAATCATTCATCATCCTGGAACACTGTAAAAAAAAAACCAAGGCAATGAAGTATCCTTTGTTTGAGGAACGATTAAATCTGTGTGCCAAGTAATATAACACTACGAGCTGTAATACACCCTCGATCTATGGCGAAAAAAGTTGACCTCAGTTAATCAATTCAAGCATTGCTTGACCATTTGCACAACACATCTGAAATTAAGGCAATGTCAAGCTCGATCCAAGTTTTTTCGCGTGTTTCTTTCGTGCGCATAATGTACTGTTTCGCTAGATGATACACTACAGACCATCACATTGAATGTTTATAAGCGCAATGCTCCGTGAGCAGCCCTCGAATGTATTTATCACTGTAAAATCAAGACTTTAAATCACTTGTATCTCGCTAACGAAGCACGATCTTGGCTTCAAAACAGGTGCCATCGTGTTCTACGACCTGATATTACGTTATGGATCACTTCTCAGCAATTTTTAGGGGATCGAGTGGATCATCGATTTTTGTCAAATTTTGCCTTGTACTAGCAAGGGGAAAATGGATGATTTTGAATGATGGAGGTTTTCACCTCGAAAATGAAGTTTTCTACTAAGGTGTTTCTATGCTCAAAACAATCG
>JAXQGS010000097.1:0-35524 GCA_037040325.1 Mucor sp. M7501 | reverse complement strand
TGCCTCAAAATAAACAAATCCACAAGATCGCTCATTTCTCAACAACCATCCTACCTACAATCCATCCAATTACACTGTCGTAATCAGCGCAAAAATCTGTATAGGATCTGCCTACTTTTAAAAAGCTCGAATCAAAGCTTGATTCAAAGATGGATTTAAAGATAAGGAAAAATAGAAAGGAAAAATTTCGAAATAAGGAAAGAGGTGGATACGATGAGCTCTTTTTATAACTTTTTGTGTAGAAATGTGTTGAGACGGTTAATTTGCACGGTAATGTTTGGGTTCGTTTTGTTTGCAGCAGCATCAAAAAATATAAAATTTTCTTGGTACTGTAGGGAGATTTTTTTGCAAACATTAACTGCAAGTATGGGATTCTGCTAATGTACATGCCTTTTATAACCATAGGGATAAGAGATGACAAATTTGAAAGTAATAGAGCAATGTTAATTTGAAGAGAAAGACGCCAGATGTTGAGCGGCAACAAGTTGAGATATTTCAGCAACTGTGGCACTAGCAGTATCAGTCGAGCTTCACACAGTATTTGTGATGAGATTGTGGAAAATTTTCAATCACTGTTCATAACAGTGTTAGGTGGAAGTTGGCCTGCTTTCTCATAACTCATCCCATTGAGTGAGAGAAGAAGCTATTATGCTTTGGGAGTGTTGTCTTTTATATCAGTTGCGTGCAACTAACGTGAATTGTCGATGCTAAAAGTTGCATCAGACTGTATATCTTTATCTTGGTCCTCCTCTGCCACCAAAAGTTTGGTCGATCTCAGTTTAATATGTACATCAATCTGGTTATTGTCTAATTACAAAGCTAAAGTTGAATCTACCGCCACAGAGCTATACTTTTATTGAGAATCCATCCAGAAGTTGGATTTGTGTCTTAAATTATACTACTAGATTTACAGCACAATGATAAAGTACAATACAAGTGTATTCATCAAGTAAGAGTCATGATTATTATACTTTTACCTAGAGAAGTTAAGGATAACCCAAGACCTAGAACGCGAAATTTTACTACGATGTTTGACAGCAAAAACGTTTGCAGAATGCCGCTTGGTTTAAAGAACTTTGGATTTCTTAGCGGAAAGAGCCATACTTATGTAGCCCTTGACGATATATCGTAGCTATATATCTTTGTTCTCGCTTACAGGAGAATCCGTCGTTGCGCTTTTACATCCATTCTTTTGATTTTGCCTGAGCGAAAGACGTGACATCCTTGACCCAATAGAGTTCTCCAGGCTGGTCGTGAAACAACCCAACTTTATTATAATACAGTACACATCCCTGGATGATCATTCAAATTCAAATGATATGGGCAATTGCAATTGCCTTTCATGTGGTATAGATTGTTCTCTTTAGCTTGAATAGGCTGTCAGCACGTCATTGTTTGTTGGCTCATCATGGAGCTTATATTAATTTTGACGCTAGTTGATTTGCTACAACATTTAGCCTTGTCCAACACCCCCCACCATTTAAAGTGTAAAGCCTGACCTGGAAACCTTTCCAACATTGCAAGCGGCAACACAAAATGAACAGAAAAGGAAGAAAATTTTTATTCATTTATATACGATCTGTTTTTCTGTGCGAGTGTCTTTTTTTCTCTCTTTCTCTCTCTCTTTCTTGTACGCTCCTTTTATACCAATTTTTCAAAATGAAAGTGAAGATTGCCATCTCTGAGCCAGCAGAAGTGACGGATCCTTTGATCACCGATCTCGCGTCCTTCATTGCAAAGAGTAAGCGTGCTCTCGTTGTTACTGGAGCAGGCATTTCTTGCAGCAGTGGTATTCCTGTATGTTTGTCCCTCCTCTTGACGCACGATACACACACGGTATTCATAAGATTTTTTGCGTTAGGATTTTCGTTCAGCTGATGGCCTATACAACATTGTAAAGCAACGACACCCAGGCACAGTTTTACGTGGCAAAGAGTTGTTTGACGCGACTTTGTTCCGTAACGAAAAGACCATCAAGTGCTTCTACACCTTCATGGCTGAACTTCGTTCACTCATCACCAGCGCCAATCCTACAGCCACACACGAATTCATCCAATCCATGACCAACAAGGGACAATTGCTGCGATGCTATACACAAAACATTGACTTTTTGGAAGAGGACTTGAATATTCCTGCTATTCAATTGCACGGCACCATGAAGCAAGTGCGTTGTACCCTGTGCAGCACCACCTACGACTTTACAGACGACTACGAATCCCAATTCCGAGCAGGCGATGCGCCTACGTGCCCACAATGCGAAGACATGGATGCCGAGAGAACACGTCTTGGAAAGCGTCAATTGGCCATGGGTACACTTCGTCCAGCCATTGTATTATATAACGAAGAGCATCCTCACGGCGAATCCATCGGTCAGCTGCAAGTCAACGATTTGAAAAAGAAGCCAGATCTCATGATTGTAATGGGAACCTCGCTCAAGATCCCTGCCCTCAAAAAGTTTATCAAGCAAGCTGCACGCATCATCCACTCGAAGCCTGGGGGCTGTGTCGTCTTTGTCAATCGCACATCGCCTACCAAAGAATGGGAAAAGGTGTTTGACTATGAAGTGCTTGGTGATTCGGACGAATGGGTTGAGTTGACAAACAAGAAGCTTTTGGACGAGAAATTGATGACACAAACAGCCTCCAAATTGAAGCGAGTGGCCAAAGAGCTTGCCGAAGAAGAGGAGGACGAAAAGGAGAACAAGCCAACCCTATCAACACAGAAGCGAGTTACAAAAGTTACCATCAAATCATCCAATTCCAAGCGTGCAGCACCACTCAAGCGACAACTATCAAAGACACAGACGACACTGCAAGACTACACTGTGGCCAAGCGACGTTGCGCCAATAAAGCTGCAAAGGCCGTGTAAAAAAAAAAGATCTGCGATCCATTGCAACCTAATATTTCTATCATAAATTATCTATACATGCTACATTCGCTTTTTTTTATATATCTATTTCAACATTCCTATTTCTTTTTTTTTATATATACAAATGCACTATAGCAAAACCTTAGCTGCTGGATAAACACTATTTTTTACAACTAGATCTGTTGACAATATGTAAATGTAACAGCATTCAAGCATACGAGCAATGGTGATACTTGATGTCTTTTGTTTGGGTCTGTTTTGATCGTGTAAACAGTAGATCAAATGCAAACTGTAGTGGTTAGTGACCGAGTCATTTTGAAGCATATCTTTCTGTAGACATCTCACAATGTACTACTAGATTCTTTCTCAAGGGAAAGCAAGACCTGCTCTATATTATTGCAATGCCAATGTATGCGTAATAGCACTGCAATGGTGCTTGCTATCAACCCAATGTTCATGTAGTAGAGTCGATTTGACATCTGTAAGTACCAAGCTCCAGGAGCTGCAATTTTAGAGTTCAAGTGGAGACAAGATAAGCTTCTCCAAAGAAAGCATAGCGCTGTGTACAATCTTATGTGTGTGTGTGCAGCTGATTTCGCCCTGTAAATTGCCCAGTGTTTCTATTTCTTTTTTGTAATCTTCTTTCACATTTTCACTCTCTCTCTCTCTCTACACATGGCAGGTCTAAAGTCCAGACAAAGACCTGGAGAAGGAGCACAAGAAAGAACGCCTTCCAAGATATTTGGCTCTTGGTTTGCAGTGATTTTGAGTTCATTGTGTGGTATTGCACTTGCATTCCATTTCCATTACAAGGTGCCATTACCCGCCAACCATCACGGTTTCAATACGGAGGGTGTTTCCGATTTCTCTGAGCATAATGCAATGAGCATCATCTCTCATCTCAGTGATACCATTGGCTATAGTGAGTAGAAGAAAGGCTCGGATGTTACGCGCATGTTGCCACTACTGACACACTGTATACTTTAGGAATTGTGGGCACATTGGAAGAGAAGCAATCCTATGACTACATTGAACATGTCATTACGCAGTACAAAAAGGAGTCTCAGGGCATCATTGGATCTCCCAAGTTTGATATTTGGGTACAACAAGGCACCAGCTCGCATCGTTTTGATATCATGGATAAGAGTGAGTCGAGTCTTTTTTTTTCGGCGAAAAGAAAAAAGGAAGCAATGACTAATGTTTTTGACGTGGATAATAGTGGTTTTGAAGGCATACACCAATGTGACCAACATCATTGTCCGTTTGTCTTGTCCGATTGACCCTCATGACCCCAGCAACAGAGCCTGCGAAGACAATGCTGTGCTCTTGAATGCACATTTCGATACCACATTGGGTTCTCCCGGTGCAACAGATGATGGCTCAGGTGTGGCTGTCATGATGGACATTATCCGTGTATTGAGCAGACGCAACTGGGAAGGATACAAGAACTCGATCGTGTTTTGTGAGTAGCAGTGGGGTGCAGTAGGAAGAGAGGTATTGATGGCATTTGTAATATCATAGTGTTCAATGGTGCTGAAGAGTCGTTGCAAGATGCTTCTCATGCTTTTATTACAATGCATGAAATCAAGGATTCGTAAGTGCTTGCTTTGAAAGACATGTCAATATATTATAAATACTCAACACGCATGATGATATAGTATTCGCTCTGTGGTCAATATTGATGCTTGTGGCACAACAGGCCGTGAAATCCTGTTCCAAGCCAACTCTCGCGAAATGATAGAAGCCTACAAACAAGCGCCTTATCCACATGGCACCGTGATGGCCAACGATGTGTTCCGCACAGGCCTCATTTTATCCGACACTGATTTCAGACAGTTTGTGCAGTACGGCAACCTCACCGGCATCGACATGGCCATTTACAAAAACTCGTACCTGTATCACACCCATCTGGACATCACTGAACAGCTGCAGCCCGGTGCTATCCAACATTTGGGTGCCAATACCTTGGCCATTGTGAATTACCTGGCTCAAAATGCCACACTCACAGGTATCCAGCCTTCCAGCGAAGTGGTGTTTTTCGATGTACAAGGCCTGTTCTTTGTCGTGTATTCATGGGCTACTGCTTACAAAATCCAAATGGCTACGGTTGTCTTGGCTGTTGCTTATTTCGCCTTTATTGTGACCAAGACTCATCGCTCTTCGCCTTATCGTTCTGTCAGCAACATTTGCATCTCGTATTTCAAGTCCACCTTGTCTGTGTTTTTGAGTATGGTCAGCTCCATGGTGCTGCCCATCTCTGTCGCCTTGCTGATCACCTCGCCTGTATTTAACCGTCATATGGCTTGGTTCAAGAACGAGTGGTATGGTGCCTTGATCTTTAGTCCCATGGGCCTTGTGGGCTCATATGGTGTTCAGTATCTGTTTACGCTGCTGCCTGGACCTGAGCATTTTGACATGGAGTACGGTACCTTCAACTCGCTGATGCTCTGCTTTGCTGTAGGCACCGCAGTGACCACACAGACAGGTGTTGCTAGCTCCTATGTCTTTTGGCTGTTCTGCTCCGTCTTGTTTGCTGTCTGCATCTTGAACGAATTCGTGTTGCGTCCTGCTGCCTCCAAGATCTACTTGCCTCAAGTTGGTACCTTGGCCTACATCATCAGTGGCTTTGTGCTAAGCTTGCTGTACGCTGACTATGCTTACGCCTTGGTAGATATCTTTGTGCCTTTGACAGGCCGTATGGGCGTGGACACACCTGTGGATCTGATTGTTGCATTCATTTACGGTATGATCATCTACATGGTGTCTTTGCCAAGTGTGGCACACATTCATCGCTTTGGAAGCAAGGTCATGAAGAAGGTCATTGTGCTATTGTTGCTGGGCCAAACAGCTGTATTGGTAGCTGTTTATGTTGGTGGTGGTCATTATGGCGGCTGGGCTTTCCCTTACGATGAGCTCCATCCCAAGCGTCTGTTTATTCAGCAACTCAAGAATTTGACATCTGGTGAAATTACAGTGGGCGTTGCTCAAGCAGACCATGGACCCTATATCCAAACTGTCATTGACTCGCTAGAAAACGAGTTGCAAGTAGTTCCCGAAGTACGTGCAGGTGCCAGCAACATGAACGACTGGGATTCCATCTACCCTTTCAGTGCCTTCTTGGGTGGCTACCGCTTCAACGTCGAGCCCTACATTCGCCAGCATGCTACACAGGAGCTATCTTCCTCTGCATCTCTGTTTGATTCGCTTAACGGTCCCTTTCCCGAAGTTAAGATTTACAACGATTCTTATGACGCTGATACCGGCATTCGCTCATTCTCTCTTGTGTGTCTGTCACCCACGTATACGTGGACTGTCATTGCCTTTGATGGTCTTGTCGTCGACTGGAGTATCCAAGACGAGGAGCCTCTCAAGATACCCTCTCACTATGTTGTGCGTCATGTCAGCGGCTTTGGTAACGATGGTTGGACCCTGGATCTCTCTGTCCGCGTGCCTGAAGCTGATCGTGAACAAGCAGCTCGCGGTGAATGGAAGATACAGTTTGAGTTTACTGCTTTAGAAAAGGAAGGGTTCGCTGCTAGAGGAGAAGAGAGACCCATTGGAGGTGTAGGTATCATGGGCATTGTGCAGAAATCATTGCCCATCTGGACCACTACGACGTGGTTGAGTTCTGTAGTTAAGATTTGGGAATTGTAATAAAACCTAGTGTATACTATTATTTAAATAACTCGTACAGTAGTCTATCTCTGGTTCCTGTCATCATTATCATCATCATTATAGTGAGAGAGTGAGTGAGATACTTTTGCACTCAGCAGTAGACTTTGGATTAGTGAAGTGAATGCCGTGGGAACCAAAGCCTAATCATATAAAAATCAAACATCAATTTCTCACGGGGCATTTTCTTCTTCTCTTTCTCTTTCAACCCCTCCTTTTTATATAATTCTTTTGATAGAAACCATGTTGTCCAGAATCTCCAAGAACGTGTTTCATGTAGGTTAGCTGTCTATAACTACGGATCAAACACTAATTACAGCTGGACAAATATAGAAATCATCTGTGAATAGACTTTTGCCTTTGAGATCAGCAGCCTTCTCCACCTACAATTCCGCTATTGCCGGTCTTTCTCCTCAACAAGAAGAGCTTCGTGAAGCTGTCCACAACTGGGTCAATGTCGAGCTCAGTCCTCGTGCCACTGCCATTGACAAGGAAAACGAGTTCCCCATGGACATGTGGCGCAAGTTTGGTGAGATGGGTCTGTTGGGTATCACTGCTCCTCAAGAATACGGCGGTCTCGGCTTGGGTTATTTCGAGCACACACTTGTCATGGAGGAGATCTCCCGAGCCAGCGGTTCTGTGGCTCTCAGTTATGGCGCTCACTCCAACCTCTGTGTCAACCAAATCACTCGCAACGGTAACAAGGCACAAAAGGAAAAGTACCTGCCTAAGCTGATTTCCGGTGAGCATGTCGGTGCGCTGGCCATGTCTGAGCCTGGTGCTGGCTCTGATGTGGTGAGCATGAAGTTGCGTGCTGACAAGAAGGGAGATCACTATGTGTTGAACGGCAACAAGTTTTGGATCACCAATGGCCCTGATGCCGATGTGCTGGTCGTGTATGCAAAGACGGAACCTGAAGCTGGACCCAAGGGCATTACTGCATTCTTGATCGAAAAGGTACGTGGCATGGCATAGAGAGCACTGGGGGGGGGGATGGCGTGTGTGTTTGTTTGTTTACTGACTCGATCTTCTATCCACATGTAGGATTTCAAGGGATTCTCCAGAGGACCCAAGTTTGACAAGTTGGGTATGCGTGGATCCAACACCTGCGAGCTCATTTTCGAGGATTGCGAAGTGCCTGGTATGTGTTTATGATGATGGATGTTTGTAGCAAATATTTATTCTGTCCCTACTTTTTTAGTTGAGAATGTATTGGGCCAAGTCAATAAGGGTGTCTATGTCTTGATGAGTGGTTTAGATCTCGAGCGTTTGGTGCTTTCTGGTGGACCCTTGGGGTAAGTCTATTGTGAGCCTATAGGGGATCCCCTGGAGCTTGTTTATTGACTCTTTTTCACCCTAGTTTGATGCAAGCCGCCTTGGATGTCACTGTTCCCTATGTCCATGAACGCAAGCAGTTTGGCGTCCCTATTGGCGAATTCCAACTGATGCAAGGAAAGCTTGCTGATATGTATACTAAAATGAACGCATCTCGTGCCTACGTGTACGCTGTCGGCAAAGCATGCGATCAAGGCAACATTAGCAACAAGGATTGTGCAGGCGCAATATTGTATTCTGCTGAGCGTGCAACTGAAGTAGCACTCGACGCTATCCAATGTCTCGGTGGCAACGGCTATACCAATGAGTACCCTACCGGTCGCATCTTGCGTGATGCTAAATTGTACGAGATTGGTGCTGGAACAAGCGAGATTAGACGCATGTTGATTGGTCGTGAATTCAACAAGCAATTCAAATAAAGGAAATTTCCCACTGTGGTGTGTAAAATTATTTCTGGTAAATTCTCTCTCGCTTTGTCTGAATAAGCAGCACACGCGTTATTTGATCATTTGGATGGGCTTGAAGCACTTTTTTTTTGATATTAGACTAATCATCCACACGTGACTGATGAGTTCAATCCAAATGTATACATAATAACTTGTCCCCCAATTTTCTTTGTTCTCTTCTTTCTTTCTCTTTTACCTTTTTACTGAACAAAAAAAAAATACTATTGAAAAATGAACTTTGAAGATATCGTTGATATGGAATGGGTGGATAGCCATACCACACTGGATGAGACGAACGAATTCGCTGGTGATTACTACTTTGATCATCAACCTGATTTCTTATTGGAACAACCTGTAACACCACCACAACCAGCACAGGAATCCATGATGGAACCTGAAATCAAGATGGAGCCCATTGCCAACATGCCCACCACGGAGCAAATTAAACAGCTGATTGAAATTGCAAAGCACCAACTGGCTCTACGCGAGCAACTGCAACAGGTACAGGCACAGGCGCAACAACTGCCAGAACTATCTACGCAGCAGCAGCAGCAGCAGCAGCAAACACAGCAACAACCAGACCAACCTCTATTCCAATCACTGTCTGCTGCTGCACAGCAATCTGATATTCAAACTGCTGCGCCTTCCACCATCTTTGCTCCTCCTCCTCCTGCTGCTGCTGCTGCTGCTCCTGGTGTGGTGGCTCCTGCCTCTGCAACAACGCCTGCCATGCCTGCTCTATCTCCCAATACCATTACATCCACAGACATGACGCTGGCTCCTCCCTCAGCAGTCATGATGGACAGTATCACAGACGATGCTGCTCATGCACAGTCCTTATCAGTAGATAACAACAACAACAACAACAACAACCTTAAAGCCAGAAGAGACTCTTTGGCGTCCATGACAGAGGAATCCATCTCTCTAGAAGCCTATGCTGAGGCAGACGGCATCGACCTCAAAAAACTAACGCCCAAAGAACGCCGCCAATTGCGCAACAAGATATCGGCTAGAAATTTCAGAGTGAGAAGAAAGGGTAAACTATCATTTGTGCACGGTAATTCATTCTCCATGCTAAAACTATCATCTGTTTAGAATACATTTCTACACTGGAGGGCCAAGTCAACGAGCACAAGATGGTAGCCGAGGGTTTGCGAGAGAAGCTGGTCAAAGTAGAGGAAGAGAACAAGAAGCTGCGTAAAGAGATGGACACGCTGAAGCGACAAAACCAGATCCTACAGCAACAGCAACAACAGCAACAAAAGAATCCTGCATCACCGCGTATCTCATCTCCTTTACCCAAGCCCAACTTGAACAAGGACATTAGCATCATGGGCACCAAGGCATCCGATTCCTATCGCCAGCAAGACAACTGCATACTCGTTTCAAATGCTGTGATGCCTGTGTGGGACTACAATGCCATTCTTTTACAAGACTTGCATCAAAAGCCATCGCATGCTGCTGCTGCTGCTGCTGCTGCTGCTGCTGCTGCTGGTCCAGACTATAGCTACATGAATCACCTTGTGGGCCAATTTCTTGCGTCGGTTGTACAGCTCGCAAGTACCATGCCTCGTGGAACCAATCAAATGAATAGTGGTGAATACTTTAACAAACCCCTTTTGCCTGATGATCGTGATTTCACTTCATCCTCCAATATGGGTCTTGAAAAGGAATCCTACAACGCAACAGCCGCAACATCATCATCTTCACCACCATCATCATCATCCACAGCATCCACCACATCCACATTTAATACTACTACTACTACTACAACTACAACTACTGCATTCTCCAACTCACATAGCTTCTCATCCTCATCACTTAACTCTCCCACCTCTGCTGCATCTTACAACATGGAGGATCTGTATGATATCTTAATTCAATCAGCCTTGATCAATAGTGCAACTGCTGACAAGTCATTTTTGTGGTGTGATAACAATGCTACTACTTTTACTACTACTCAACATTAAGCCTTTTCTTTATATTATCCCCCCTCTCTTTCTCCCTTTCTCCCCTATTTCAGAAATTGAATAAATCCATTTATATGTTTGCGTTACATTTTATACATGGTGTGTGTGAAAAAAAAATAGATAGTTGACCCCTTGATATAGTTGACCCCTTGATATTTCATAATTTCCCTTTTGTTGTGTGTGCTTTTACTTCTTGATACACATTAGATATGAACGCATCGGAACATCTCCGCCATATCCATGAGAATTCTAAATATTTTGATCATAATTAAAACCAACAACGCTAATAGTAACATATATATCTGATCACCTGGATTGCATTTCAATATACTAATCAAATGTTCTCAAATGATATGCATGTATTGATATTTTTTGGGGGATTTTGTATATGATTGATTTTAGTATAGGATCCAGAGTTTCATTTTTGATCCATCTACCGTAATCCAACATCCGCAACGCTCCATTTCGTCCCTCTCCCCTCATCAAACCACACTCAAGACAGCACGTTACTCAGAGCATGCAATCATACAACATGTACTACCATGCAATACATTTGATTCAAGTATAGATGCGGCTTTTCTTGACATGCAACATCAGACTATCTTGGTTTCTTTTACATCCAAAGTCTAGAATACATGTTTAAAACTCTATTTCCTGTTTGTAGATCAGCTAAAGATCATTTCATAATGTGGTCAATGACCGGCATTAAAGTTTCATCATCGTTATGTCAACTAAAACGATCTTTTGCAGCTGTATCGCCAATTTAAAGACGTTGCTTGACGTGCCAATTAAGCCTTAATAGTGTTAACACATAACCCATAGCATACACTATCATGTATACATTGGCTTTTGATAACATTAGAAACAATATTAAGATTCATAACATAATTTTCACGTAAAAGCTGGGAAATTCAATGGATGACATTCTAAAACAACCTAAAATTATAGCGTAACAATGACATTTATTAGATGTACTGTTTGTTGTTTTTGTGCCAATCCTCCAAAGAACAATCAGGATATTCTTTAAACGCATGGTTTTTCTCGGCAGGCTGAGGCGCTTCAGCCCAATTCGCCTTGGAATCCAGCATGATATGATATACATCCTTGGGATCCAACTCGGGAAGTGGTGTATCGATAGCACAGGCATAGGGATACACATACTCTGACCATTTCTTGTCATAAGCGTACAAATGACATCCACATTCACCGCAAAAGTATCTGATATTACCACTGTTCTAAAGCATTCAGTCCATCCGTATGTAAATGTACTGTGAGATACTTACCACAGCTCCTTGGTTGACTTGTCTCTCAGAGCTCGGTATTCTCTGTAGTTTGATAGAAGTCAAATACGGCACTCCCTGTCAATGTGGCCTTGAAATTACCTTAAATGCTCTTTTCCAGTTACTTTAAGAGTGTCATACTGTACGCTTTATACATGAGTCTATGATTCCATATCCTACTAACGATGATCATCCTACCTGTCCCATAATATTGATAGCATAGCCTCCTCCTCCTTGACACTTTCGACAAATAGAACTGTATCTTATGAGTATATTATACCTTTGCGCCTCTGCCACAAACCAAAAACCTACCAGTAGCATCTCATAAACTAGGAAATTCATGCTTAAGAAGACATTTCAATAAAGCGAATAAACAACTTACTGGTGCAGGCGTATGTGACAAGACTGTAAATGATACTTTTTCGCAATGGCAAGAACCTTTGAGCTCCATTTTGTTATTATGTATACAAAGTTTGAAAGAAAAAGAATCTCACGAACTAATTAATTCATGCAATTTAAACCAGTGTCTGACGGGTAAATAGCGGATGATTTGTGTTCCATTCCGCTGCAAGCCTTGATGTGATCATTCATGTCAAGCTAAAATACAGATTGAGGGGCGGAAGAAGCACTTAACGGTATACAAGACTTAATACATCGGTATAAAAGGCAGCTTCTTTTGGCCTGGTGGTAACTACAGGCCGCTTGCCACTAAATATTTGACATAATAGATTGTATTATGGTTCGTCTAAGCTGACATCCCTTGAAGATAGAGTGTAAAATCAGATATGTCATATGAATAATGCATTGCTGTATTGCTACCAGAGGTTCTTTTATTCATCTAGTAGTTATAGTGTTTGAGCACTGTTATCTATGCATCCATCAGTGTATAAGGTGTAAATACAAGACAAATCGAAGTAAAAAGTAAAGTGTAAATCCAATAGGAAGACAACAGATCTTGCTTGCCAATCATTGTAGTGCCAGATGTCGAAGTTGCTTTGGTTCTTTCGAAAGGATTGAAAAGAACATCTCCATCACTGCTACTGTTACTTCCAATATTGCTCGTAGACGTTTGCTGATCGCTATCTTGCAGTGCTCTTGTTATTTCTACATGCACAAACGTCAGCGCACATGGTAAACGACATGTGGAATGATACTCACTTTGTATGTCGCAGGCAGATCTGGAGTTTAGACATGTAGGTGCGCTATTGATCTCGGATGAATTGAAGAAGAATGTCATATTCTTGATGTTGATGCTGGCGTTCTCTTTTGCTGGACCTTGACTAAAGTTGGCGTTTCCATCTGTCCAATGATTGAACATGACTCGACTAGGCAGGTTCAATACGTTGGTTGTCATGCGATACGACTCGACGCCATCCACATAGAACACGGTCAGATTGGGAAACCAGTCAAAGCGGTACTCGTGGTAATCGTTTGTTGGATCAAAGCCAAGCTGAACATTGCCGTGTGTTAGCGAAGATGCTCTTCCATTTTCAATCAACCCGGGATGCATTGCAAAATAAGCTTGGGGCGGTTGCACAGCGCTGAGTAGCTCAATGTCGATTTCACCCTGAGCATTGTAGAGAAACATGCCTGCCACTGTGCCATTGACCTTGGTGGCTCGCATGTAGCTTCTGAATGAGCCGTACATAAAGTCCTGTCGATTGGTGCCCACGCCTCCACACTGGATCCTCTCTACTGGCTTTGATTTGGTTGGATCGACGGTAACACGCACTTCGAGAGATTCATCATGGATGAGCACATTTTCCTTTCTAAACACACGGGGATAAGAGTCATTGAACTTTGCTTCGATAATGTAGTTGGAAAAGAACAGTTCTTTGTAAGAGTACAACTGCTGCTGCTGCATGGTGGCTGTGGATCCATCGTTCTTTTCAAAGTTCATGTGCCACATCTCTGACCATGTTGCCACTGTTGCTGGATCTGAATAGCCGCAATCACACTGTGAAAATGTAGAGATCTGGGCTGCCAATGCAGCGTAGGTATATGCAAGTACAATGAGTAGAATCATGGTTGAATATAATAGTGAAAAGAGGTGGAAAATTGAGTCCATGTCATTTCCAATGTTTTACATGTCTTATTTATCCGAGTGGATTTTTTCATGCAATGATAGGTTTCATGGTTTCTGCATCTTTTTGTATATCTAAAAGCAACAAGGCGCATTTTCAAATAGGGATCATGCAAGCTGAATACAATGTTTAGGTCTGATTAAACCATGACATGATACATCAACATCCATCAAGCTGGTGACGACGGGTATATATATACAAGAGTGAGATTTTTTTCTTTTTTAATATTTCTCTCATAAACAAAAGGCTTTCCTATTTAACAACAAATAGAATACAACCTTTTCCTTTTCTCATTTTCCCATTTTTCTTTCACAACAACGCACCCGAGATTTTATTTCCAGAGAGATATGGCTGATATGAAAAGTCGTATTCTATTCCTATTCCTTGCATTATACCAATCCATCGTTTGCCACATTGTGATTGTGGTATGTATAGCAGCACCGCGTGGTTCGGGTAATGTATCCATTGACACATTCTCTTTTATAGAGCAGCAATGATACCCATCTTGATAAGCCAGCAGCCTTTGGTCCTCGACTTACAAAACAAGGCGTACTAGGCAACCTGTTGCTAGCACCGACAGAGAGCAACGACGGGTGCTTGCCATGCAAATCACAAGGCGAGAATTGGATTGCCATCGTGGAGAGAGGAGGATGTTCGTTTGTAAACAAGGTGAGATCGCTGCAAGCAAGCGGAGCCATCGCTGTGATTATCGGGGATCGACATTACAATGGATGGATCACCATGTATGCTACAGGTAGCGTATAGACAGTGAGTGAAAGAGAGATAAAATGACTAAATGGCGCCCTTTTTTTTTCTTTCGTCTAGATACTGATGCATCCGATGTTGTTATACCCAGTGTCTATGTCGCACAGTACCAATTTCTNTTATCGGGGATCGACATTACAATGGATGGATCACCATGTATGCTACAGGTAGCGTATAGACAGTGAGTGAAAGAGAGATAAAATGACTAAATGGCGCCCTTTTTTTTTCTTTCGTCTAGATACTGATGCATCCGATGTTGTTATACCCAGTGTCTATGTCGCACAGTACCAATTTCTGTCGTTGATACAGCATTTGCAAGACACACAAAACTCATCTGTCATTATCAGAATCACCAAAAATGAGTTGTTTACATGGTAAGGATGCCCGTTGGTAGTAGTAACATGTGGTGGCGGCGAGCTACTGAAACCCCATTTCAAACAGGTCCTTGTCAGACTTGCTGTTATTCTTCGCCGTCTTGCTGCCTTCCAGTGTGCTGTATGCACTGTACCTGACATGGCGAGTGCACCAGCAGCGCCAACAGCAGAGACAACAACGGCGAGTGGTGTCGCATCAGAGCAAAGCGCCAGCAGAACTCGTGTACAAGCTGAAGACCAAGACATTTCACAAGGAAAACAAGGACGACGAGGAAGAGGAATGCATCATTTGTCTGGAATCGTATCAAGAAGGTGATACAATACGCAAGCTACCGTGCAAGCATGAATTCCATGCAGGCTGTGTGGATACCTGGCTCATCACCAGAAAGAAATATGTACGTAAAATCAAATGATGTGTATTAGCTTTTGTGTGTGTGTGTGTGTATTGATGTATATATTATATTGTAATTGTATATAGTGTCCAATCTGTAAATTCGATGTATGTAAACAAATGTATTATCAACCAAATGAGAGTACGCCGTTATTGTCAGCAGTGTAAATAAAGTGTGTGTGTGTGTGCGTGTGTATTATGTATATAGTTATATGTTGAGAAGGAATGATATGGATCTGCCTATCGTCTCTGCTGCGATGAAGATATCTGAGCTGCCTGTCTTCTTGCGGCTGCACCTCCCTGCATCAAATAAAAAAAAGCTTAAATACTCTGTTTTAAGCATCTGTATTGCGTGTTTTCCCATACCTTCATACTCAGGAACTCTGATTCCAACTCTTCTTCCTCGGCAGTCGATGGTTGCGCATGAATATTATGTGGCGTGGCTTGTCTCTCTACAGCCGTGTATCAGTATATGTTTTGCTGGTGAAAAAACCCAAACCCTAAATGCGTACCTCTTCGACGTCTTTCTTGGCGAGATGGCGATGCACTATTGTGTCTATCAAAGGGCGTTCGCTTTCGGAGGCTGCGCTTGGTATGCACCCGTGCATATGCATCCTTGAACAGATCCTGCACATCGAATTCATAATCATCCCTGTCCTCTTTGACTTGCTTCTTTCGGTCCTCAATGGCTTGCAAGACCAGATCGTGTAAATTGTGTCTTTCAGACTAGACGTACATGTCAGTCATACCATCGTCTAACTGCCACCACCAATCAAGGGCTTCTTACCTCGTACTCGTCCTGTATCAAGTTCATCTCCTGATCGTATTGGTGCTTGCTCAATGCTAATTCATAATTCTTGAAATACTCTGCATAATGAATTGTCTGTTCGCGGCGCATCTCAATGTCTGTCATTGTCTCTGTAAATGTTGAATGCGTGCCTTTAATAGATAATGGATCTGTGGTGTGAGTTGATTCGGCTACTGAAATAACCCCACCCCCACCCCCCCAAACACTAGCTTATATACCTTCTTGAATCGTTCGAATCTCTTCTTGCAACGACTGCAGTTTCTCCCGATAAATCCTAACCATCTCGCGTGAGAAAAATGCTTTCGTTTGATGGAGACAGCCCACAACTTACTCATCACACTGTTCCCAGAACTCACTGTCCATCCATGTCATTAAATCATTGAATTCCCGGATCCGACGTAACATCTTGTTCTCTTCTATTGGTTCTAAAAGGGTAGTTACATTCAATGACGTGTTTAAACAAGCATCAGTATAGTGTGATTTATACCTTGCCAACGAGAATGCTGCTGCTGCTGCTGTTGCTGACTGTGGTGCTGATCCTCATACAGGTACTCGTCATGTTGCTGCTGCTGCTGCTGCTGTTGCAATTTGGCTTGTGTTTGTGGAGGTAATGGAGGTTGTACAACAGATTTAGTGCTACCATGATGGATGGGTGCTTGCTGCTGCTGCTGTTGTTGTTGCAGTGATAGCGGCGGTGGCGGTGTAGTATGATTAGTATTAGAATTAGTAATGTTAGCATGATGCTGAACCTGAGAAGGCGGTGGTGGAGCAGAAATCGCATGAGGAGGACCCTGTTGATGTGATTGCGGTGGTGGCGGATGCTGCTGATACGATGGAACAGGAGGACCATTGGATGGAGGTGGTAGAGGCTGATGTTGAACTTGCGATGGAGGAGGAGGAACATGATGATGATGATGTGAGGGGGGCGCTTGCATCACTGAATAAGATGGCGGTGGTGGTTGCTGCTGCTGCTGCTGCTGCTGCTGCCACGAAGGAGCATGATACGGATCCATATAACTTCCGTCCTGCCAACTAGCGCTTTGAGGGGGAGGAGGTGGTGGCGGCGGCAATGGCTGAAGCGATCTGTACTGATCGTTGCGTACATCGTACGGTGGCTGATATCTATTGTTAAAGTACTCATCCCTTGTCATGGGTGGAGGTGGAGGTGGAACAGATGAGTACATGTAAGGCAGAGGCGGTGGCAGCATACCGCCATTGCTATTAGAGGGTGGAGAGGGTCGCGTATAATAGTAGTCTCCTTGAGATTGTGGGGCTTGATTTGTCTGCTGTTGCTGCTGCTGTGGAGGTGCAGCATTGGATGATGCAGAGGGAGGAGGGTATGGCTTGGTCAATTGTGGAGTAGGCACTGCAGACGATGATGCTGACGATGTTGCTGGAGGAGTGATATTATTAGGTGTTGGTGGATGCGAATCTGCACCAGCCTGTGCAACAATAAAGCCAAACTGAGGCAACATTTTGTATTGTATATAAAGATTTGCTTAATTTAATCTTGCTGCTTTTTTTGTCAATCTGTTGAATGAACGTATAAACAAATATGTATTGAATCTCTCCACGATGTACTATCAAATCAAGAGAGAAATCAAGAAAAAGCGGCGAGCAAAGGCTGGGGGTAAGGGAAGCAGGTGGTGAGAAAGAAGAAGAAAAAGAGAATGGGTACAGAGAAGGGAAAGAGTAATTATTAAAAAAGAGTGGAGATTTTTTTTTTCTTTTCATTCAAATATCATTGGAAGATACAAATAAAAAAGTCCCTTTTTTGTACATGTTCTATGTCTATTTCGTGCCATTTTATATACTCTTTATCGAGTTACACGGGCCATGAAGCAACGCTATAATAGAGCAGAATGTTTCTCTATGTAACAACCAACACCAGCTGTTTTGATTTCAACAGGTAAAAAAAGAAATGTGCATCTGAATCAAAGGCATGTTTGACCGTATTCACTCGGAGATTCGGCCAAGGGCCGCCATGCTACTGTGATATGTTGCCATGATGATGATTGCCCTCTTATACTACTACTTTGAACTCCATAGCGGCTGAGAATTTGTCCAGGTATATATTAATTCTAAATACATGGGACGTGTTCCAGTATGCGCCTGGAAACAAGCATTACTAGCGTCATGGTTCATATGGATGATGCGGTATGGATACCGAAATGTCGATATGACCTTACCTCCTTATTTGGTGTACACAACTTGTGATTCGGTGACATTTTGGGCATTTTGGTCAAATGCAATCAAATAACCGGGTTCAATGTATTGACGGATCTTGTGCAACTAGACCTATTTATAGTAAGATGAGGGTGATGCGCCAAATCTGATTGCTCTCTAATGCATAAAAATTGCAAGATGGGATTGTCAATTCATTGTATGTATGTGAGTCAGATGTGCTACGACAAAGAAATAGATCATGAACTCTTGTAACTTTTAGGATGGATTGATCCCGAATCGCATTGGCCTCAGACATCTAGGCTCACTAGTAGCTATAGTTATGCAACAGCTGACACCCGAAACGTAGTATGTTTGCATGTGTGGATTGGATTGCAAAACCAACTCGCTCACTTGTGATATGAAAGGTCGAGGATCCCATTCAAATTGAAATTTACTAAAATCTTGAAAAACAATAGTAGTATGATGCGAGATTTGAAAGTAACATTTAGAGATACTCTTGATAGTAGATCAGTATTTTCGAGGGCCATTTTCGTGTTTTGTTTTAGATTGTATTTCAATCATCCCATAATGGGTCTATTTCTGCATCACACATCATAGTTTCCATGTTCCTGGAAATCAGAAATTTAACTTTTATCGGGCATTTAATAAAACTCTGATCTCGGTTCTCTGGCAGCTTACAATCACTCATGGTGTATCAGATTGTAAAGCTTATAATTTGTCCAGTACATGCATCATGAATGCAGCTTTTGAAATGTAATAAATATGCTGGTGCACGGTATGGTTAATTTGATCTGCATCTTAATGGAAAATGACATTTATACACGGGCTGGATCTGTCAGGGCGCTAATTTTATAATTAGTTTTTTTGGACATGTACTGCTAAGTATAATTCTAGTCTCTCAACAGATGGTTATACTAGGTAGTAGCCTGTCGTATTTAACCAGAAGCTTGAGCCTTTAATAATAAGATTGTTGTTGAATTTTCTACATTTTACATTGCCATGTGTAATCTTCGCATATGATATAACATTAGTATAAAAAAACTACTCTGACTAAAATACCAGATAGCTGTGGGCTATATAGACAGATATTGAGCGTAGCCAAGTCGATTAGACGTCTACAGAAGCTTTTGCCATTCATTTAGGGTGGCTGCCAGAGCAAAACACAGCTTGGCTGGGATTGAATTTCGGAGGTGCCATTGGTCGTCTGGATCAAGAAAATGGACATCCTACTCCATACAAAAAAAAAAAAAATGGACATCCTAAAACCTTTCAGGGGCAATTACACAAGATGTTACTACTTGAACAACAGGTATTTCTTTAAAGTTTGACATGTAAAATTGAACGAAGAATCCAATGGCATCAACTTCAAAGTGATTCCTTTAGTCCACGCAGAGCAACTGTCGAAAAATGTAAAACACGTTTTTGGAGGAAACGTCTACAAACACTATAGTAAATTGATCCGAAGACACCTTCACATGCTCCTATGCTTCTCTGCGGTTGTTTTGAGCATAGAAACACCTTAGTAGAAAACTTCATTTTCGAGGTGAAAACGTCTATCATTCAAAATCATCAATTTTTCCCTTGCTAGTACAGGGCAGAAATCGATGATCCACTCGATCCCCAAAAAACTGCTGAAAAGTGATTCAAACCCTAATGTCAGGTCGTAGAACACGATTGCACCAGTTCTGAGGCCGAGATCGCGCTTCATTAGCGAGATAAAAGCGACTTAAACTCTTGATTTTACAGTGGTAAATACGTTTGAGGGCTGCTCACTGAACATTGCGCTTATTAACATCCGATCTGATGGTCTGTAGTTCATCATCCAGCGAAATAGTGCATTGTTAGATCCTTTGTTCATTGAAAAGCACGAAATTCCCAGAGAATTTCTACACAAATTTACCCAAAAAGCGTGCCAAATAACCAAAATCGATAAAAAACACTGTTTTTGTAGCAGGTATATTGAATCGATTGACTGGAGTTGTGTCGCTTGACGAATGAGCGAAAAGGAGGATGATGTCTCTCGCCCGACTCTGACATTTAGCCTTCCTTTACGATTAGAAACCTCATAACGTCTAACAGATGAACATACACGCAGTCTGGCTTGTATCGCTGGTAATTCATTTTGTATTTGGATACTTTTCTTTTGGAGATGGAGTAACAGAGGCTGCTGAAGTTGTAGATGGTAATGTTGATGATGATTTGAATATTGGTTTGGGTAAATTCAAGTCTGTAGTAACGGAGCCATGTTTTCTACCAGTTGGCAGCAATGACTCTATTAATGGTCAATAAAATGATGTTTGACTTTGTACAGCACCAGATCTTAACAACATGTCTGTAAATCAATAATTTATACTTTCAACTACTACTACAAAGACACAAGCAAACTAGTGGTTTAATACAGGTTCTGCTCACATTGCAAACAATGAAAGTATGAAAATGCCAGTAGCAAACAAGAAAGGGGCCTTTCCAGTATGAATCAGATCATCATATAAATGTTGCTTCTTTATCTTTCTCTTTTCTTCCATTCATCCCACTCAAACATATAAAAAGCCCAATACCGTACCACATCTACAACTGTAATTGCTCTCCACTATGCTGCTACCAAAGAATAACACAAGGTATGTTAAAAATCTATTGCAAGGCTCAGTAAACGGCGACAAGAAATGTATCGGTCGTAGTGCACAGCTTTTCAAAGAGATATTCGGTATACTAACAGCGTGTCCTAGCAGTTGGACAACCCATCAAAAAAATATGAAAGCCTATAAAAAGGCAGAAATGTTTCCTCTCTTTTCAAAAATAATCAAAGCAAAATGTTCCAATCAATTTTTCTAATCATCCAAACCACAATTATCAACGCACTCTGGCCAAAAAACGAATGGCCCCTACTTGGCGAAGACTGGGAGACTTATGACCATACCGAAGGCACTTGGCCCAAAGGCCATACCAACAATAATGAGGAAAGCTTGGCCAGCTTCCTAATTGAGTCACCACCTGGTTGGTGGGCTCCCCTCCCACCCCACCCTCCATACCAAGCATGGGACGATTATCACTAAGGTAAGATGCCTTGTGCCGCGGCTAATGCTACTACTGTTTCCAACGACTCACCTCTTTCTTTTTTTTCCTATTGCCAGCTTTACCAAGAGTAGAAATTCTTTAATTTGTTTCAATAAAACAACACTGTTTTGTCATTGTTTAACTTACTAGGTTCGCCTATCATTTGATTTGATCTCTTGATCCTGCTTCCTGTTATTTCATACTTGGTACAGCCTTCAAACCTTGAATCAGAACAATATCCTACTCTATTACAGAATAAGGAACACTATCGGATAAGTTATATTAAGAAAGGATACCTATCTTAGACAAACGAGGCTTGATTCATGGCGAATGAGAGCATGGATTACCGAGAAATCGACATTGAGCTTTTACGAGACTTGACGGATCTTTCAACCAGTAGTGGACTTTAGACCTCTTGGCTTCCATTGGCTCACAAACAGCATGAAAGTAAATGTGGTTGTATAATAGGAATACAAGCAGCGCGCGCGTCACGGAGCCATACGGTACAAGTACATCATGTAACTTTTTTTAAGCCTTTTCCTTTTGCTTTTTTCAACCTACAGGAAATATACAAGACCATGTTTCTGGAACAAATCTGTCCGGGACAAGTCAACTCACAGCCACAAGCCATACATACATTTGTCTATAAAGACGACAGATTCATTGTAAGGAGAATGAGCGACTTTCTCAAGATACACACTAAAAACTGTCTGATAGGTTTATGCAACTGGCTCCAAAGTAGTGGTCTATGCTGACCCTGACCATCTTGTACAAATAATTGCTGCGTCTTCACTGTTTCCACAGCAGCAGCAGCAACAACAGCAAGAGCAAGAGCAACAACAGCAACAACAACAACAGCTCGAGCCAGTGACATCAGTTGCAGGAAATAGCAACACAGGACAAGTAAAACGTTTGACTTTAAGGGGGGGGGAGAAGAAAGGGCAGACAAAGTATACAGTCATCTCACACACATACACACATGCTATTTAGATTGCCATAGCGTATCGCTCTCAAATAGCAGTGTTGAAACCCTATCAGCGACAGGATCAGATAGGCTGGGAGTTGGAGGCTGTGTTGGATACATCAGTAGCCATCACTTGTCTTGACTGGAGCATTCATAGTAAGTTGTTGTTATGCAGCCTATGCACAGGGTATATGAAGCTTATTCACACTTGGATATATCTATAGACATGCTGCTGAGCGCAGGAAAAGAGATCAAACTATGGAAATACGACGACAACGATTCTGAATGGAAAGCCATGTGCAGTAAACTACCCGCTTCCAATGTGATACTGGCTAAATTTGAGCCGAAATCCAACGTATTTGCAACGTTGGGCAAGGTTTGTAGGGCCCAAGCAAGGGGGGAAAAAAACGGACATCTCATTTAGCTGTCTATCGCTAGTATGATCGCATAGTGACCATTTGGTATCCCATCAAGGATGAATCCGACACAGCTTCCGTGGACTACAATTTTACGCTGATTTCGCACCCTAAATATGTCACGCATTTTGTGTGGAGACGATTGCCCGAAACCAATGGCCGAGAAAACGATTGCACCTTGTTCACCATGGCACGCGATGGCATTGGTCGGTTCTGGAGTCCCACTGATTTACAGCAACCTCACTTCTTGTACATGTGTGCAGTGATTGACTCGAATCAGTCCCTGGTCACCAGCGAAGTGGAGGATGCCACTCACCACCCTCAGCATCACCATGGTGCGTCTGAGGACGATGACAGCGAGCATGACGACTTTTCACCCATCCACTACATTGGCTGCGACGAACTGGCGAGTGCGGTGAACGCCAGATTCAGGTCCCATTCCAAGCACGAGCGCTTTGACCAACGCGTGGACCGTATCCGAGACAGAGTGCGAGACACGCCTGATTTGCTGTTTCGTATACAGGCCGATGGATCGCTTACCTTTTGGGGCGTCCAGCATCTGAATTCAGTGCCTCGTCGCATTCCAAGAGTGTTTGTCGTGCTGCGCGTGGACAAGGCCATTGATCCGCTGGATGTTATTTATTTCTTGAATCCGACACACATTCTGCATGATTATTCACACATTCAGTCAGCATGTAAGTTGAAGTTGGAATATAGCAGTGCAGTTGGACTGACCATCATCCTACAGCTACCATCAAACCCATCGAATTGTCGTTGGTGGCTAGAAATCCGCATGGACAGTTGCGCTGCTACAGTCTCAACCTGATTGATTTCCTGGATTCCACTTCATTTTCGCCCAGACTGCATTTGAAATACACGTGGCTGGGTCATCAGCATGCCATCTCAAAGCTATACCAGACACAAAAGAACCGGTTTTGCACAGTGGGCGTCGATGGACAGATCAATGTGTGGAAATACGAACTGAGAGAGGTAGGCGATGAGTTGAGAAAAGGCACTGGCCCTGAAACAAGTGCTCACACTCTACACACACGTTAGACATGCGGCAAAATGACGACTCAATTGCAACTGGACTGCTCGCTGTTTGTTGAATCCAACAAGCTCTTGGCTGTGCCTGTGGATAAAGGTAGAGTGTGTGTGTGTGTGTGAAAGAGAGATCAAGGCATATTAGAACCAACAACAACAACACTAGATAAATTCCTGGCAGTGTACGACGGGCAACACGTCAAGTTGTACGAGTTTGACAAGCAAGATTGCCATTTGCACCATTTCATCAAGTGCCAGACGGACGCTGCTTTGGATCTGTCGTCGCTGCACGTGTACAACTTGGAGGAAGGACACGACACAACAGCAGCAGCAGCAGCAGCAGGGGAGAAATCATTCTTGCTGATTGGTGTCTCCACCACGCTGAGACAAATCAGCACCTGGCATCTCACCCGCAACCATCAGCAGCACATGGACATTGCTTTTCGAGGCACACAGACCATGCCCTGGACAGTGGATCCCGATGTGGTGGGATCAGCCAGTCAGTGGGCTACCAACACGGCCTCCAAACTGTTCCACAGACTGGCGTTGCAAAAGAAGCTTGTATTAACTGTATCACTGGGGCCAGAGATCATCTTTTACGGCATCAACACGGACGCCACCAACATTGAGTGGGATGCCCTGTTCAGCATGGATGCTTCCAGCAGCATCAGCAGCATCAGCAGCAGCAGCAGCAGCAGCAGCACCATACATCAGATCAAATGTGCGCCAGGCACTGTGGCTTTGGTGACGGGCCAAGACCACAACACCCTGTCTATTTGGATGGATATGCGATCAGGCGTGGCGCCCAGCTGCGTGCAGACATTTGAGTTTGATGAGCCCGTGCACGACATTGCTTGGAACGTTACTTCAGACGCCCAGTTTATCCTGGCCATTGCGTTCCCCAAGAGCGTCAGTATCTTTGGACAGAAGCGAGCATCGAACAATACCAACAACGACGACATTTGGGCCTGCTACACGACATTCAAAGTGGATACGTGAGTATGCTGTGTTGCTGGGATAGGAACACGTCTTGCTTAACCTGTTGTTGGACACTTAGCCCAGAGGATATCACGGCGCTGGCTTGGGTGGACTGCGGTGTCTTGACAGTGGCAGCAGGAAACCAGCTCAGGTGTTATTTGAAATGGCTGATTGACGACGAGACCATTTCCAAAGGTGAGTTTGGGGGGGGGTAGTGTATGTATACTGTGGGGAGGCTTCTTGCTTATTCACGCTTCAGCCGCCAGCTGTTCAAGTGCACGGGGTGAGCCAGGTGGAGCCCATGTCGAGCATATTTGACATTTCGTATGAAATGAACGGTCCTTTGCCCTTTTACCACCCAGACCATCTCATCCACTACATCATGTGGGGCAAAATGGACTTGGTGCACAGCGTCTTGGTCTCTCTGTACACCTTCTTTAAGCAGTTTGTCGACGACGAAGACAATGTCATCAACGAGTTTCCTCCCGTCTCTTTTTCCAAAATGCTCAAGCTTCAAAATGTAGGTGGCGGCGTACTGACAGACGATGCATCTAGTTGGCTAACGATTCTGCTGTGTATAGAGCAACTTGAAAAAGAGTGCCAAGCAGGAATACAATGGGTTGTTTGAGGATGAGGATGACGCAGACGATATTGGCACAATGTATGTATTTATAGCTGCATCCCTCTTTTTTCTTTTTACCTTTTTTATTCACTTGCCACATTACTAGCCACACCGAGGATGATGATGACACTGTTCGACCATTGACATCAAACGAAGCCAGGAACCTAGCACACTATCTCAAGGTAAAGGTGCTGCCTGGATTGAATGAAAGCGAGAGGATCCACTTGATAGCCATGGTGGATACCATTGTTGAAGTAAGTTGACCTCATACCTCCCTTCACACCAGCACGACGACTCACGTTGACACAGATCACTAGCCAAGGCGACTCGCTGGATGAGAATGGTGCTCGATTCACAGCACTGCTCGAGAACCACTTTCACCTAAACAAATCACTGCCACCAGAGCAACGACACATGCAGCTGGAATCAAGGGACTATGTATGGGCATTACACAGTCAATCACAGGATTTACTGCTGGAGCGTTGCATTCGACTCTGCGACAATACGCTTGTTTGGCAAGATGCTCGCAATTTGGGTCTGTTTATATGGCTGCAAAAGATTGACGTTGTGGTAAGTAATCCTATATGCGCACTGCTGCCGTATACTGACTCTGTGGCGATGGCAGAGAGACCAGATGGCCGCCATTGCAAGAAACATCTACCTGTCCAAATCTGCAGAAGCAAGAGATCCCGTAGATTGCACACTGTATTACCTGGCATTGCGCAAAAAGAACCTGATTGAAGGATTATGGAAGACGACTTCATCGCACAAGGAACAGGCCACCATGAAGAAATTTTTGGCAAACGATTTCACAGATCCCCGATGGCAAAGAGCAGCGTCTAAAAATGCATTTGCATTGCTGGGAAAGCAACGTTTTGGTAAGTATACATCAAGCAATTCGTAGGTGTTCAATGCTAACACTCCCCCTGATAGAATACGCTGCTGCCTTCTTTTTACTAGCAGACAAGCTCAAAGATGCCGTCAATGTCATTCTCAAAAACATCAAAGATTTTCACCTCGCCATCGCCATCTGCCGCGTGTACGAAGGAGACCACAGTCCTCTGTTGCGAGACATTCTAGAGAACGCAGTGATCCCCATGGCGATAGAAAACAACGATCGCTGGTTGACCAGTATGGCGTATTGGCTGCTAGACAGACACAAGGATGCGGTGCGTGCCATGGTGGTGCCATTGACGCAATTCACCAACAAGGACATGGACACAGCAGACGCGGATTCAGCAGCAGTCGTACACGATCCCAATGCCTTTATTCTGTACCACCATCTCAAAAAGAACCTGACACAAGATCGAAAATCCATTGTTCCTTACACTATCGAATACGGATTCTCGCTGCTTGTATCACGGTCCTACGAGCGATTGGGCTGTCCCTTGCTGGCACTGTACATTCTGACCAAGTACTACATGAAGCCACCCTCTGCTGTTGTGGAAGCACCTCCAAAAGAGACTCGATTAGACAAGGCGGAGGATTTGTTTGGCTCGGATGACACTACAAAAGCAGCGGTTGCACCTGCTTATGCTACGGATCTCTTTGCTGATGATGACACGGAAACTGCACAAAAACCTGCTCGTGCTTCGGATCTGTTTGCTGACGATGACAATGACTTGTTTGCAGAACCTAAAAAGCCATCGTATGCCAGTAATCTATTTGATGAGGAGGACGATCTATTCGCTACCAAGAAACCAGCATCCCCTTCCAAGGGCTTATTTGATGACGACGATGAGGACGATATATTTGCAAGCACACATACCACTGCAGCTGCACTGTCAGAGGCTGAAGAGGAACAAGACGCTATGGACCCCTCAGACAGAGAATACGATGGTTTAGACAGTTTCAAAGCACTGCTTGTGATTCGTATGCTCCAGGTAATGTAATCATGTTCTGCACAACAGCCCAATCAGCTCACACGGGCACACATAGACATTCTTCCATGCTGCTTCTGCACTTTACAATGGTTTGCAGCAACCCGACGACGCTTACGAAACCATCTATCGCTCTCATTTTGTAAAGAACCGCCAGGCGCTTCTTGATTTAGGCGAATCTGTAAAGATCCCGCCCGACATCTTTTCTCGCTTGTTGATGGAAAAGAGTATCGAAACAGACGTATTCCCTCTTTACTTGTACATTTTGAACGAAGGCATTCCCAAGGACTTTGACGTGCATCAGTTTTTGAGAGCCTTCAAGGTAGGTTGCTTTGAGGTCAATGAAATTGCACTGATGCCTCAAGAACTGGATTACGCCACACTGGTGTTTGTTGAAAATTGGACCGAGTAAGTGTTGGTGTTGTAAAGAAGGAGTGTTTGACCTAGGCTGATCATGGCTGCTGTGTTATTAGACATGTCCTTAAAACCTTTCCCATCTGGAACGATCTGCGTGCTCGCTATTGCAACCCTGATACAGCGGCATCTACCACCAGGCAGATTGCATTGACGACGTATATCAGCATCATTTTGATCACCTTGCAAGAACGCCATTTCGAAAGCTGCTGGCCATTGATCTATCACTTCAAGTTCTTTTTAGAGGCACTTGGCTCCAACGGAAGTGACACGGCACTGATCAACTGCTTTGCTCAACTGAAAAAGAACGATACCAAGATGGTGGATATGATGGCTGAAGATTTTGAAAGCTTTTCCGAGGGAAGTATGTTTGGGTTTGATATGAATGAAGAGGTGTACAGACCCCTGCTGGATTCAAAGGACAAGTCGGTGGGTGCCAACATTCTGGAAGTGGCTACATTGAACTATGTGTTGTCGGCCATTGAGCATGCCATGCAATGTCAGGGAAGACATAGTAACCTGAGTGGTAGGATTTTTGGCTTATAGACAAGTATGCATGTTTTAACATTCATTGATGCGTTATTAGAGGAACTGTCAGATTTCATCTGGACGACATTGCTGGATCCAGTTGCTTATCGAGTGCACTGTATCAAGGAAAAGATTTTGGAGGAACTCAAGGATGATTTGACACGTCGTAAGGGCTGCTGAAACATTGATTTTGGGTCAGTATACTAACATTCCAAGCCTTCCATTAGACAATGTTCTTCGTCAGTTCAAGACGCTTCGACAGAAAAAGTATTGGCACTCCATCAAGAGTCTCAGTTCGTTTGACCGACTTTTACCGTTTGTAAACGCTGCTGTAAGTTGACATGAAATAGCGGTATTTTGCACAAGCAGCTAACAGGTAGTCTGTATAGGCGTCGAATGGCAATATACTGGCAGATGATCAGTTTGACCATTTCCGTACCGTGTACCACTCGGCAAGCACTGTGTATGCATTCAGCTTGAATTCGGTAAACGACCAGTGATCTTTTTTTTTTACCAACATGTAGAGCCAATACTTATCATTTCATTAGTCAACAAAGGACACCATGGCAGTGTGTTTGAAATCTGAAATCCAAGAAATAGACCTGACCAAAGCCATGAGCAACATTGGCGCTGTAAGTCATTCTACATTACCAACACACACACACACGCATATGCTTAATGTTTCTTGCTTAGCCTCTGATCAGAACTCGGTCTGCGTCTTCCTCGGGCCTTGGACAAGACCATCATCTTGACAGTTATCCCGACACGGAAGAAGACGATACAGATTCAGACAATGATCATGACTCTGTTCATACTACCACCACAGCAAAGCAACAGCAACAACTACAGCAACCTCAATCCACACGCAAACCCTTCCCGACCGCCTCCTCATCGCGTGTTTCTGGTAATTCAACGCCATTGGTATCACCAGCTGGAAGTAGGACCTTTGAAGAGCATGTTCAAAAAGTACCTCAAAGCCTGAATTTGGAACATTTGCATGATACCCTCAGAAGGTCACTGACAAAGGGTTCAGATCATGCTAGAACACCCGCAAATGCAAGTCCAGCTCCTATTGACAATGCCGAAAGAGAAAAGATGGTAGTGCATAAAAGAGACAAACAATGTGCGAGTGTCATGCTGACTTGAGATATAGATATCATTGAGAAGAAACATTTCTGCAATCTGTGCAGAAACTCATCCGCAATACCCGTTCTGTAAGTCATCTTTTTTCCTAGTCAATCCAAGAGATATCGCCACCTTCTTACACATAGCTCTATAGATATCACTGGATGCGATGTTGGTAATGGAGGGCCTAGTGCAATTCTATGGCAGTTTGGACAAGAAAGAGAGATTGCAAGCTACTATGGATGTCAAGGAAAGACCACGCGTATTCATTTCGACCAGTTTGGGCAAAAGTTTGGAGCAGGAGATACTTCTGGTAATCTATGTTTGTGGCGATTCGATGCTCATGCGCATTCGAATAAGCCTTATTATGTAATAGTTTGCTTATTTGTTATGAATTCATGTCATGTATACTCATATCGACATGTCTTTTTCACATAGACGCTGAATTGCCATTCAAAAGCGACAAGGGATTTCACATTTATCAATTCGAGTAGTCTGATTGCTACAGCGGGTACATCGTCAGTGACTATGAGTAGAAGGTATAGAAATAGTTTTGTTTGGAATGTAGAATACTTGTTTAATGGAAAAAAAAAGTAGTAAGCGTGATCATGTGTGTTTGTGGGACACTCTGTTACCACCCTCGAAAGCCATGGTATCTGGTAAGTGTATTATTTCATGCTTTGAAACACAACACACAATTTGCTCATGTTATGCAACATAGCATTGCCTGGTCATGAAAGTGGTGCATATGCCATTACATACGAGCCAGAAAGTCAATTACTATTTTCAGGCGGAAAAAGGGGCGAGATTGTGGTTTCTGATCTAAGACAACGTTCCACCACAATGCACACATTTACAGCACATCAATCTAGAATCCGATCCATTTCCATAGATCCTGAAACCAAATCGTTGATTACTGGATCCATTGATGGCGAACTCAAGGTAAGATTGCTAGTGTTACTGTATATACACTACCGAAAGCGCCAACCAGTTGTTTCGTAGATTTGGGATGTCAGTACTTATAAGCTTCGTCAATCATTCGATATTCAACCAAGAAATCGTTTCCTTGCGCCGACATTTAACCGAATTCCAGTAAGTTGTTGTCAAATGATACTGGCACATTGGGAAAAGACTGATTTCTATTTGTACTCTTTTAGCTCAAAGCATTTGGCGTAACTCAAATACAACTTTTCAATGATGATATCTATACATCTGGGCCTAATGGTATTATCAAATGCAAAAGATCTTTTGTACATTAAACACTTTCTCGATCTTCTTTTTCATATGCAAGGGGTGAGGATAATAGTTATGGGTTTTATTTGATATGATATTTGTAATATGTATAGGAAAGGAGTATGCGTGTGTGTGTGTGTGTGGCAATAGGAAAAAGGCAAAAAGGAGGGGGTGGAGGTGGACAAAAACTTTTTCTTTTATATACAAAGACCCCAAACTTCCATTTCCATGCATTGGAATTCTGGTTGCAAAGCCAAAATCTCATTATCAAAAGTAGGACATGTGCTGCTGTATCCCTTTTCCAATTCAGAGTTCAACCAAAGACCAAATTTGCCATCTCCACCTCCTATGGCTATGAAATCTGAATCTGACAACATCATATAGTCATTCTTGCCCGTCCATGGGAAAACTTTGATTTTGGTTTGTGGTTCTTGTTGTTGATTTAATTTCCATAAGAAACTACACAACATGCCATGTTAATTTTACTATACTACATTATTCACACACACACACACACACACACACACACAAATCAACATACCATTCTCCTGTGCCATAGTAATGACTTTGTGATGAAAATGGATGAGATAAATACGATCCAAAAATCTAGACGCAAAGAAAGAAAGAAAAAAAAAAAAAAAAGTATGAATATGCAGCTCATCATTTGCATGTGTCTCATTCACACATTACTTGGTTTTGTGCATCTTTTATAATCATGATACATGGTCCTTCAAAGTTTTTCATACAAGAGTAGAGTGTGGCCAGACTTACACCATGTTGATCCAGACTATACAGCAGGTTCCATTTTTGTGCAATTCTGTATCTTCTGGGAATATAGGGACGCACCTATATTTGTGGATGTTAGTTGACACTGCTTTAAGAAAAACAGACAAACAAGGTAATATTCTCACCATTTCAGCGATTGCTTCTGTCAATACAGCAGTGTCGATATCAAACTGACGACCAATCAAATGAATAGAGGGCATATCATCAAACTCGTCTGTTGACCTTGTTTTAGTTACAGCAGCAGCATGAGTAGTAGACGGCAGTAAGCTAGCAATGACAAGTGCATCGACTGCAGCTGATGTGGTTTTGGTATTGGAGAGAGACGAAATGGAGCTGTGCATGGTTCCACTTGTGCTTGTTGAAGACGATTCAGATGAGGATACGGATACAACATCGTCTTCTTTGGGATGTTCTTCTGGTTGCTCTTGTTGGTGGTCCCATTCCATGATAGATGCGGTAAGTGTACAAGGTTTGGGTGTAACAATAGTAATGGCAGTTGGCTTTCTTGGTGTCGTTGCTGATGGGGTGGCTGCTGCTGCTGAAGCAGCAATTTCAGCAGAAGAGCAAGCATGCAATGTCGTATGTTGGTATGATGATGTAACAGAGCTTTTTGTAATGGATGTAGTTGATCTGGATTTATGCCATGATTTTGGTCTTGTTGTGGATGATGCTGAGGTTGTTGAAGATGAAGATGATGGACCAGCCAAACCTAAATTGTTTTTAGAGTATATAAATTCTCTGAAATATGTTGTGGATTCTACATTTTTACATACCTAATAGTTTACAGACAAATTTTGTGATAGGAGAAACTTTGGTATTTTGGTATTTATCATCTTCTGTAATGGAACGATGTAAAGGAAATAGACGTTCTTTATTAGCATTGTTGTTGCTATATGAAAAGGAATGCGAATGATGGTGGTGATGATGGTGGTGGTGGTGATGGTGATGGCGGTTTGGAGTAGCAGAAGATGTTGCAGAAATAGAAGTAAACCTTTTCATGTTCTTGATAATGGGGGAAAGAAAAGAAGGTTTTTCTCTTCCAATAGCCCCCAAAACTCCTTTATATAGTATTGCATGCATTGACAAGATATAATAATATTACATTTGCTCATGGCCCTGTCTCTCCTATTTTTAACTCTCGTTTTTTTTCTTCTACATACATATATACATTTCGGCTTGTTGATGTGAGCATCGTTGTATGTCGTGTTATTTGGGTACCAATCAAATCCCCTTTTTTCCCTTTTACATGGCAGCAACCATTATAATGAAAATGCTTTCTCCTATAAACATGGCCATCACACAATCAAAGCATTAAAAGTTATTTGGCACAATATGTACATTTTTAGAAGAAAAAAAAATCTTCTAGTTACACACCTTTGCAAGTACAAGCACAAATATAAATGCATTGGCTGGCATAAGACACAAACAAAACTCGAATCAATCATAAAAGAAGAAAAATCCAACATCACCATGAGGTCATTTATTTGCTTGGAATCAAAATCGAGCAACATGTCAATGCTCCATCTGCCTTGATCAACTCACTCATACAAAGCGATTTGACTTGAACACCGCGCTTCTTGTGCAATTCCTCGAGAATGACCTTTTCTGATTCAGGGAAATCCTGCTGGTAGATGATGAATTTACCGCCATCCAAGCTGAGAATGTTGGAGGGAACCTGTTCAGGAACACGAATGAATTCGTAGTGGTTGTTTGTGAATTGGTTGATCTCTTCCTGTACATCATGACCAGCCTTATGATCCGTAATTAATAAGGTATGATCGTCCAACATGCTAACAATGCACTTAAAGTGCAAAGAATCATGACTCAAAAGGCTCTTTATAGTGTAGACAGGACATTTTTCTGAAAACACCTTGGTTAGCACATCTGCACCACGTTGGTTTGTGCGATGTGAAAGACCAATTAAAAGATGCTTGCCAGTGTATAGCACATCTCCACCATCCAAGGTAGCCTCTGGGTCAATATCATGCATATGAACAATGTCCTTAATGACAGGAACCTAAATAAAGCAACTATCCATATCACTAGGTAGAAAATTTCCATATTTATAATTCACTCACCTCCTTTAATGCATTTTCGACGCCAGAGACTTCCTTACGACGGGATTCTGCACCGAGATAATTGATGATGGCCTTGTCCTCGACAACAATGGCATTGTCTTCGACAAAACAGCAATCTATAGGTGCTCTCGCGCATCAATACCTCTCCATCTCACACTACATTTTCCACAGGTGAACAACTTACCAGGATGAGCTTCATCAGCAGGTACCTCGATAACTTGCTTGGCATGCTCCTTGATCACATTGACATAATCATCATGTTGTTTCTGAGCCAATTCAATGTTGATGGGGTTGTTGTTGTTGTCCACAGAAGTGACGCAACTGGCAAAACTCAAAGGCAAATTGCGAACAATGGCGTACATTTTGTTTATGTAAATAAAGGTAAAAGAGATGAAAGATACGATTGTGAGAAATTTAAGGTTGTTTATATACGCATAGATGGATTTTCTGGGAATTTTTGTTGTCATAGATTGGAGCAAATCATTGGAGTTGAGATCGAAGGTTTTTGCTGAGACGCTTACGCGACTTGAACAATCGACGAAGCTTTAGCAGGATGTACATGAAGAACACAATCGTGCCATAGTATAGAATGAGATGTGGATCCATACTGAATATATGATTGAAAGAGTGCTTTATCGATACCAGTATATGTTGCTTTATCAGAGTGTGTATAGATTAACAAGAAAGAAATGAATCTGAAAAATCTCACGCATTCGCATTAGTCATATCGAACCATTCAAATTTTGAAGCGGACCTTTTCTTTAAATTTCGGCAAACAGTGTGCCTTGATTTCCTCTAGTTGTGCAGTTGATATACTATCCACTTTATATTTGTCTTATCTATAGAGTTGCTCAACTGCTGTGATGCTCA
Organism: Mucor sp. M7501; assembly: GCA_037040325.1. Taxonomy (NCBI): domain Eukaryota; kingdom Fungi; phylum Mucoromycota; class Mucoromycetes; order Mucorales; family Mucoraceae; genus Mucor; species Mucor sp. M7501. The sequence goes on along the minus strand of JAXQGS010000097.1, from coordinate 1,351 downwards.
ATTAGAGTAATTTTATTATGGCAGTGATTCATTTTCAATGAGAACAATACTGAGGCTTTGTTTCCCGAAAGCAAGCATTATACTCTCTAAATCACCATCATGCCGGATACGTGAAACACATACGATAATATTGGAAAAGCTTAAATTATTATTGATTGTCATACAGCATAATATCATTAAAAGGCTCTATTTTAGTGAGATGAGAGCAATGCCACGGATGCTCCTCTTAAAATATAGTACTTATCTCTCAGTTAGCTAACCATCTTGGAAAAGAGAAACAATGAAGGGGCCCAAGTCTGATTTATCCGTATATTGAACCTCGAAAAAGGGGGTCTTTCCTGCCTTCTGTCCATGTTTGGAGTAGGAATACTATTTTTAGACAATCTACAGTATCCATTTACATTTGAATATTAGAGGTAAACTACAATCAAACAAGAAAGATATATGCTTCTACTAGTTATCTGGCAGCGTGAAATGCCTGAATGGATGCTAAATATTGCTTTGATACAGAAAAATAAAATTGCAGTAGCGCATGTTTCTCTTTGAAAACTCTCCAAACCGCTGAAAAACGAGCTCTTTTCGACATAGGCTGCGAAATAAGAATCAAGAGTAGTACTATTTGAAGCGCATTCTTATTCCGTATACACTTGCTACAATCCAGAAGCTAGCTATGGTTAATATCAATATTGATACATTAGAGCGATGATGAGGTGAAATATGGATCATCGAAAATCGTAAATTATAACACTGCTACTAGTAGAGCTCTGAAATTAGCTAATTCTCATTCCACAATTACTGTTTTGGTGCTTAAAATTATCCTTGCGTGCTAGATCCAAAATGTAGCTATTAAATAATTTTTTTCTTGCTCAAAACAGTTGAGTCTATCTCGAGTTATCGCAAAAATGGGTGTCAAAGAAAATATTGCATTTTTCAAGCATTTTCAGCTGTGGTAGCAAGGGAAAAATTGGGATAACAATTTTTTACGAGACACAAAATGATTGGTTTCTCATGATAGAATTGAGCTACAGGGTTAACCAAAGATTCATTCGATAGGCAATTGCTTGCTCTACAATGTAGATCAATGCCACAAGTCATGTTTTGACGGCAGAAATTGACTGATAATACGAGAACAGCCAGAAAAGCGCAAAAAGTAACCCATCAAAATTCAAATGAATAACCAACCCCAAGGCACTTGAATTTGGTATGGTTAGATTTGCCTTAAAATTCTGTACAGAATTCATATAAGGTTCATGGTATGGTTGCTATCAGGAATTGCTTCAATCGAACGTCAATAGATTTTTCAATTCATATGGACCATCACTGAAAATATCAAAATTCAAAACCCGCAACT
>JAXQGS010000096.1:0-37508 GCA_037040325.1 Mucor sp. M7501 | reverse complement strand
ACACAAATGGGCAAAATTTTACAAAAAAGTGGGCGGTGTTTTCAAAAAATCAGTAAATTGGGGGTGGAAGCACTGTAAACCAGGCGGGAACTAAAAAAGGGAATGCCACTGCCGTTCATAATGGCTAACGGATGGGTTTCATAACTCATTCAATTCTGTTAACCTTTAAATGAAGCAATTGTTGATAGTAACCATTCGTTGAAATTTATAAGAGACTTGTACATAATTTAAAGGAGAATCTAATGATACCAATTTCAAGTGTCTTGGTGTGAGTTATTCAATGGTATTTGATGGGATACTTTTTACGTTTTTTCCACCATTTTTGAATTGTCAGTAAATTTCTGCCATCAAAACCTAACTTTTAGTTTGGTCAGAATTGTAGCGCAAACAATTCTCTATCGAATGAACGTTTGGTTGACCCCGTAGCTCAATTCTATAATAAGAAATGGACTATTTTGTGTCCATCAAAAGTTTGATCCTCAGATTTTTTCCCTGCTAGTACAGGCAATTTTTGCCTGAAGATCGATATTTTACCTGGACGCACATTTTAGCGTTATCTCGAGATTGGCTGATCCGATTTGAACAAAACAAAAACTATTTCATAGCTCTATAGCATACTTAGCATGCTGTAAAACGTTTTAGTAGTACCAAATGTCATAATCCTGACAAGCAACTGATATAGTATGAATATGCTTTGGCATCAATAATACCTGAAATTGCGATTTTCGATGATCCAAATTTCACTTCTTCTCTGTTGCTCAAACGTATCAATCCTGACAGTAGCCATTGCTTCTTCTGGGTCATACACAGTTTCTACAATATCAACATGCACTTCAAACAGTACACGCAGCAAAGGGAAGCAAAATTTAATTGATGACAGATGCACTGATAATAGTGTCGAAACACTGAACTTTTTACAGCTTTTGTGTTGTATCCCACCAGCTTAATTACTTGACAACCAACGCAGCGACTGAATATCCCTTAAAATGCTTATGGGGCCTTCAAAGTGAGCATATAATGGTCATCAAATAAACACTGTAGTATCAACGCAGCGCTTGAAAGAGGTAGTTTCTTTTACTAGTAAATTGTGTGTCATAGCGTTAAATCTTCACTACTCGACGACAAAGCAATTCATCACCAACCGGCTTTCGCTACAACAATCTCTTTCAACACCTTATCTATCCTTCAATTTCTTTCAATCAATCGTAATCAACAGGTTTTATTATTATTATATAAAAGGTTATTGTTTCAAATTCTCTCATCTCTCATCATCATCACTACTTTCTCAATAACAACTCTGTCAACCCAATAAAATCCATCATAACATTTCACAATGTTCTTCAAGCTGTAAATCTCACGGCTGCCCAATCTGTCCAGATCGCAATTTCCCAAAAAGTGTATATCTCGCTCATTCGTAGTCGCCGGCCGGCGTCTAGAGCTCTCCGTGAAACATGGGCACTTTTGCTGTACGTTTTCGTCTTGCAGTTTGATCTACAGCAATCAATGACAATGCTTTTTCCCGATTTGATGTATATAAATAATAAAACTGCAAACGATATGAGTATCATTCATCCTCGTATCAAAATATAGCAAGAAAATGCTGCAAATAAGCTGCTTTATTCAATAGGTATATTTGATTAGGGACAAGTCATGTTTCAGTAGCGCACAGCGATATATACTCTTCAGTGCCTTGAAACAAAGAATGGGTGCCGTCTTCCAAAGCATCATGGTTTGCCTGATAAGGCATGATACACTGCCTCCTTATATGTTACCCATCCTTGAATGTAAACTGCAAATCCTTTTAGAGCGAAATTTAGGTTGATATTAAAGCTCTATACACACTGAATCCGTGTGAATAATGAATCTGAAATTGATAAAGAATATTATCGGGTATTCTGCCCTCATTTGTAGGTGCTCATAAGGTCACCCTACCACTATAGTTGTCATAAGATGATCAAGTTGTGTCATACAATGTTATTCCAGCATGGAGCATCTATTCTATCCCTCTCAAGGCAAGTGTTATTACCTGTCTATTCAGCAGTGAATACACTCTCAAATCATACAACGTAGAGTACACTCTATGCACACTGCATTGCAATAGCACAATATATCGCTAAAGTAGGCCATTTTCACTTCGCGCGAAGAATAAAATCTTTTTCGCCACTTTTTTTTTTTCCTTCTTTCTTTCTTTTCTCTCTGTGTGTCGGTTTCCCTATTATATACAGCACTACAAAAATCATAGACCATGTCCTCTCCACCAGAGTCTATTACTGATATCGGTAAATTGCCCTTGATTTTCAAATCATTATGTATAGGCTTCTAACAACAAGACGTGTGAAATGCACACTATAGATGAGATTGCCTTGAACAAGAAAAGAGGAAGAGCACAATCAGTAGAGCCTGTTACCTTGGAAGAATTAGATAACGAGGTACGTTTCACAGTGGATGGGGGCATTTAGTAGGAAACCATTTGCATGAGAAACTAACGCATTTGATATGTATTCTCATAGCTTAACCCGAGTGAAGATGCTTCTTCTACCACAGTGTCAGCTCCCAAAAAGACGTAAATGAACCCCCCCCCTTTTCCTATAATTCATCATGAAAGACTTACACACTTGTATTTCATAGTAAGCGTGATGACGAAGATGCAAGTATCAACAGCAGCAACACGACTACCGTCAATACCATCCGTAAAAACATGAAGGACATGACAACCACTGATAAAAACTTGACTGAAAGTGCCAGTACGGCTACCAGCATCAGTCAAGACGACGAAGAGGTGGATGATGAACCCATGGCTGAACAAGACAACTCACTTGCCAGCAAGTTTGGTGGTGGTGGCAATAAGAAGCAAAATGGCGGCGGCGGTGATGATGACGAGGATTGGGGAGAATTTGCTCAAGACGATGACGAAGAGGAGGATACCAAGAAAGACCAGACAGCAACGACAAAGGTAGAGGAGAAGCCTAAATACACGTTTGGCGCTTCTTCTGGTTTTGGTACAAAGGGTTGGGCAGCAACACATCAAACTATACCCACACCATCAAAGCAGCCAACATTTGGTGGTTTCGGATCTTCTGCTTCTAGTGTTTCCTCTGGCGGTGGAAGCGGCAGCGGCGGGTTTGGAGGATTCAAATCTTCTCTACTGTCAGAAAACAAGGATTCCACGTCTGCACCTTCGTTTGGTTCATTCGCAAAGGCGACTGCCTCACCTTTTGCTACTGCAGCGGCAGCTGGTAATGCATTTACATCTACTTCACCATCCACCACGACAGCAGCAACAGCACCATCACCACAAAAAGACAACACCACCACTACTGCTGCTGTAGAATTTGTGCCCAAAAACAACAACAACAACAACAACAAAAATCATGCTGACGAGTCCAATGAGAATAGCGGCGAAAGCGATCAAGAACAAACAACTACCACGACTACACCGGCCACATTTGGAGAAGGCGCCAAGGTCAAAGTACCTGGCGTTGTTCAGCAAACGCAAGTGACCACCGGCGAAGAGGACGAAGACACCATCTACCAGACCAAAGCCAAACTGCTCGTCTTGGACACTGCTTCTGGCAACTGGAAAGAGCGCGGCGTAGGCACATTCCGCATCAACATGAAAGAAGAAGAAACCCAAAAGGTGTTACAGACTCGTCTTGTCATGCGCACGGATTCAGTCTACCGAGTCATTTTGAACCTGCTGCTTTTCCAAGGCATGAAGGTCTTTATCATGCAAGACAAGTTTGTCAGATTTGCAGGATTCGAAACACAGGTCAAGGAAGACGGCACATCCGAGACCAAGCTGGTTAGTTTTGCACTTAAACTAAGCAATCCTTCCATTGCAAAAGACGTGTGCGAGCAGATCATTGCTTGCATTCCTCGCAGCAGTAGCAGCAGCGGCAGTGATGACGATTCAAAAGCATAAATAAACATCTACACACAATCATGTAATAAAGAGAAAAAAAGTGAATTTTGAAAAGCTGCTGCATACAACATAAGCCACCTGTCTATCAAAACGAGGTTTTTTGGAAATGTAATAATTCATCTTTTTTTTTTTTTTTNGCAGTAGCAGCAGCGGCAGTGATGACGATTCAAAAGCATAAATAAACATCTACACACAATCATGTAATAAAGAGAAAAAAAGTGAATTTTGAAAAGCTGCTGCATACAACATAAGCCACCTGTCTATCAAAACGAGGTTTTTTGGAAATGTAATAATTCATCTTTTTTTTTTTTTTTCTCTCTATCTATACTCTAGTGATGGAAAAGTCAAGAAAGGGGCTGAAGCCTGTCAAACTGCCAGCACCTTTGTTTGCGTCATGGCAAGCCATCTTGTCAGACTACACTCGTCAACATGCCAATGAAGAGTTGATACCTGTCGTTGTCAGCCTCCAGAAGCTCATTTCAGCACAAGATGCATCCTACGACAAACAAGCTGCTTGCATTAAAGAGTCTGGTAAAGTATAGTGCCATCGTGTTGCTGCCAGACCAAGGTTATTGACAGGCTTCTTTTACAGTCAAATTGATGCAAAAGAACGTCGCTTATGCTGCTCGCTTGCAGCCACACGAAATCTTGCAGATCAAATTCATTGTCGAGCCCGTCGCTTCCCTCGGCTACTTTGCAGCCTGCGAAAACCTCTCTCGACGCACATTTATTCCCTTGATCGAAGCTTCCTACAAATGCACCAGCGGCACCGATGTCAAACTCAAAGACTATTACATGCAGTACACATCCAGCACCCACAGCGAGCCTAGTTTTGAGGACAAACCACTGTCGCAAAAGGCCTTGGCCATCTACGCTACACTCAAGTTTCCACTAGGCCATGATCTGATCATTGATACGTACCGCCACACACTCCAGTTTCTGGTCAAAGGCCTGCAGCACGCACAGCACCAACTGACGCACAACAAGAGCAACAGCAACGCAGATCAGTTGATGAACGACATTCAATTCACCGTCAAGACGCTGCTCGTCCTGCTTTCTCGGCAACTAGAGGTAGCGCCTCGCATGTTTGAAAAGGTCGAGTCCAAGACCATTGACCACACCAGAGACCCAGATGTCATCTTGCTGGGCGACATTATGCAAACCCTGCTGGATATCTGCATGGACACCACGACCTTTATCAAGGAGTGCAACCAGACAGCAGGCATGGCGATTGCTGCCGTGATGAATTTGGCCAACGATGTGGGATTTGCAAGAGACTGGGTGCTGGGCTGGTTCTTTACCACGGACAGCAATGCTATCGTGGATCACATTGCCAATTCGCTGGGCGTGTTTCGTCCCCGCGACGAGTTGGTAGGCGACGAGGGCTGGCGCAACCGAGATGCGCCCATGGTGTTTGCGTTGAGAGGGCTGGTGTCGAGTCTGCGCAAAGACATTGTCATGCTGGACTGTCCTGCAGATGTCACACTGGTGCCTTATATCCAAGAGTAAGTGTAGCAGCCATTGTCGTTGTGTTTGATATGCGATATACTCATCTTCCACTGCTAGCTGCCCTGCAAAGAACCTCCACGAAATCATCTTTTACAGCATCAACTTGTTCTGTGCCAGAGCCGATCTGGACAGCGCCTGCAAAGTCATTGCTTTCGAATCCATGGCGACCTGGCTGCAGCAGACCAAAGACATTATGAGCAAGTGTACTGAAAACGACACGCACATCATGGATGCCGTATCTGGGCCCATTCAGCCCAAGAACATCAACATGCTGATCCAGTACGTGTGGGACCACTGGGACGACCCCATCGACTCGATCCAGCACAAGGTGCGCACCATTTTCGAGCTCTCCATTGCCACGCTGGAGATCAAGACGACCTTTTACCAGCAGCAGGACCAATACCAGCAGTGCGTGCATGCCCTGCTCAAGAACCTGCTGGCCATGGACTGGCACAGAAAAGTAAAGTACTCGCTGCTCAACATGCTGGTGGAAAAGGTGCACACAGACGCCTTTCTGCAGGCCGAGCCTCGTTTGATGGAGAAATGCTTGTTTGCCATGGACAGCTTGATCCTGTGTCCTCAAATCACCTTCTTCATCCTGGCTTTCCTCTACCGTCGTGTGCAGGACGCCATTCCTGGCTATCAAAAGTTCAAGGGACACAATGGCAAGATCAAGGACACGCAAGACGCAGCTGCCCAGCAAGCCATCTGTCAGTGGATCGAGCTGTGGGTGTTGCCTCTGCTGCAGTGCCTTACTGCTCCCTCTGAGCTACTGCGCAAGAATGCCAGCGGGTTCCTGCTGCAGCCTTTATTCAAGATTAGCGCTCAGTCGTTCTGGTACATGATCCGCATTCTAGAGGACGTGGAGAACCCCCTGTGGAAGAAAGACGGCCGCTTGGACCCCGCACGCCGCTTGAACGCCTTCATTGCGGTGCTCAAGGCTGGCCGCGGCCTTGACATTGTGGACGGAGCCGCCTACACACACCAAGCCAACACTGCAGAGCAGCACAACCAAATCTCTGTAGACACACTGAAGCTGGCCATCTACCACAGCGACGCCCAGGTGCGCATGGACGTCCTTGGCCTGCTCTGCGAATCTCGCAAAGCAACAGCACAGGTCACCAGCACAGAACTCGACATGCTTCAGCTGTTCATCCCGCTCAACATGAATTCCACAGCCCCCGAGTTCCGCCAGCAAATGTGTGCCCACCTGAGCAAGATCCTGCTTCGTCTTCGAGGCAACCTCTACTCGCAGTACCGCAACTACAAGTCTCTGCTGACCTATGCTGACAAGTGCACCGAACAAGGCAAGCGGGAAAACGCGCTGTTGGACGCGCAGGATATTCTGGTGGCCATTGACCAGGCCAAGACGTTCCTGTACTGGCTCTGCGACCACGTTGCCGAGTCGCTCTATCCAGGCGCTTCCTATCAACGTGTGGCGACTGCACTGCGCATCCTCAGCATCACCATCAAGATCTTTGGCGTGACAGAGCTGCCTCCCATCGAGGGCTTCACAGACCAGCAGCCAGACTTCCCCTTCACCATGCCTATTGCCAATGCGCGTCTTGCCAAGATTCTGGTCGATGTCTTTATGAACCCCTACGACTTCAATCGTGTGCAGGCATTTGAGATTCTGTGTCAATTCCCCAGCCCTCTGCCGGGCATCGAAGCCAAGAGCGATGTGCAGGATTTGCTGTGGTGGGGCTTGAACAACGTGGTCAGCACCCGTGCCGGTGAGAGTGACAGTGGCGCCATGGTGTTTCGACTGATCTTTACAAAGTACGTGATGGGTCTTGGCTTTGATCTGAGCCCTGAACAAAGCGCGGCTACAGTGGCTTCTTCTTCTGCCACTCACAAGACGTCCACCTTGTCTGATGCTCCCATCGTCTTTACGGAACGCTTGCTGGATTTGCTAGAGAAGCAAGTGCGTGTGGCCAAGTCCAACCTGTTGCTGGCCTCTCAGCAGCACCCCATGCACGGCACCTTGCTTGCGTTGCAGTATGTGTTTCAAGAGATTGACTACAAGAGCGCTGCCATCAAGGGCAGCTTTGGCCAGTGGACAAGGACACATGCGCGTACGATTGATCTGATCCATACAACCTGCCATACAGTGATGCCTGTGCTGTCAGACGCCTCGCCTGAAGGCAACGTGCCCACGGATTACCGTCAAGACGAGGAGGACGAAGACGAAGACGAGGAAGAAGTAGACGAGCAAGCAGAAGGAGGCGATGATTCTGGACCCAAGCACCAAGTCATTTTGAGTTGCTGCTGGCGTGCTGTCAAGGAAGCGAGCTCCCTATTGCAAGTCATCATTGCCAAGGCCCCTGCCTCTGCTGAACCCTCTCAAGACACCATCCTGACACACCAGGACCTGGTCAAGAGCGGCAAGTTGTTCCACCACTTGCTGACCAACATTAGACATCGCGGTGCCTTCTCAGCCGTGTATCCTGCCTACGTTGCCCTCAACACGCGCTTATTGACTTCGCGCGATCCTTCCATTGCACAGCTCCCTGCTGAATGGCTGCAAGAGAACCTGGACAGCTTGACCTCGAGCAACATCTCCATCACGCGTCGCAGTGCTGGTCTTCCGCTGTGCATCCTGGCCATTGTCAGCAGCGAACCTTCTGTCAAAAAGGAGCTGCTCAGCAAAGCCATCACGTACCTGATGCAGCTGGCAAGCCAAGAGCCTCCCGTCGATGCAGACCAGCGTATTGACTTGCCCCAAGTGCACGCGTACAACATTATGCGCACCATCTTTATGGACTCCAAGCTGGGCACCCATGTGCTGGAGTATGCTTCTGACGGCTTCTCTCTTGCCATCAACGGCTTCTCCTCTCACAGCTGGGCGATTCGCAACTGCTCTGTCATGCTGTTTTCCACCCTGCTCCAGCGAACCTTTGGCACCAAAAAGACCAGAGACGAGCACAGCAACGTCAACACACTGACCGGCCGCGAGTTCTTTGTGCGTTTCCCTGCGCTTCATCCTTACCTCTTGAAGGAGCTGGGTGTCGCTGTAGACCAGCTGCTCAAGAACGCGTTGGCTGCCAGTGTCCACCCTGGGCTGTACCCCATCCTGACCTTGCTGTCTCGCATGCAGCCCTCCAACACGGCAGAAGATGCCACCGACGGCGAGACCGTGTTGACGCCCTTTATCCCCCTTGTCATGCCCTGCGCTGCCAGTGCCATCTACAAGACGCGTGAAATGGCTGCCAGAGCGCTTGTGCCCTTGGTCCTCGACGTGGTGCCTACCATCAAGCAATTGCTCTGCATTTCCAACACGACGACACAGAACGAGATTCACGGCCGACTGCTCCAGATGCAGTTCCTTTTGCGAGGCCACTTCTACTCTACCAACTATGCACACGCAGCCTCTATTCAGTTTATCCAGGACATGCCCTCCCTGGTCATGGTCTGGCTGGATTTGCTGCGTGAAAAGAGGTTCTGCAACATGAACAGTGCTTTGCTGCTCAACATTGTCAGTGAATTCTTCTTTGATACCAAGTGGATAACGCAGCAAACCAGCGGCAGCAATGACAAGAGCGTGGGTGGCGATTTGATGGCGCTTGCCAATGAGCACTTTGCTAGTCTTAAAAGCCACGCCAAGGAGTACTGTATCAGCACGATCAACAGCGATGCCATCTCGGGCATTGGTGCTTACCTGATGAGAGAGAGCATGGCCACCATCATTGTCCACGGCACTTTGGACAACAACAAGCCCAACGCCAAGGTGGAAGACCTTTTGTTCTTGCTTCAAGACCATGATTATGAAGTACGTCTCTTGACGCTTCAAAAGTTGCTTCATTATTATAGCGTGTGTCCCGCAGAGGATGGCCAGCAGTCTGGGTAAGTTGAACAAGTGCTGGTAGAGTGCCACAGTGTTGCTGATCCGTTCTTTATAGTATCCGTCAGTTGCAGTCCATCTTGGTGCAAAGAACATTTGCCGGTGAAGATAGCTTGAACTGCTATGTCCTGACAGCCAAGTTGCTCATGGCATTGAACTCCAAGGAGCCCTACCCTTCCTCCTCTTCCTCCTCAAGCAGCAAATTGCCCTTTACATTGGAGGCCTACTGGAATCAACTGGTGGTCCACTTTTCGGAAAAGCGTGCCTTGTCTGTTACTGAATCCGTGCTGCCACTCTTGGGTGCTCTTCTTGCGCAGATCCTCCGCCAAACCGCTCCATCCAACTGGGTTCAGCAATGCCTGGTGACCTGGAGTGGCTACATTGAGAAATACAGCCAAAAAGACATTACCTTGCCGCTTCGCGAAGCTGTTGTCAAATCGCTTGGATTCACATCGACACAGGTCTTTATGAGCACATGTGACCCATCTGTGGAAGACGCTCGTGTCACGGCTGCATTAGCCATCACACAGCTACTGCAAGACGACGATGTGGATGTACGTGACGACACGGCTACCATTGTATCTCGTGCTCTGTGCTTGAAGGCGCCTGTGCATCATGAACGCGCTCTCGAGTTGGTGCACAGACATCTGGTTGCTCGATTCAAGGACTCGGATCTACTGGAAACAACCTTGTCTACATTGCTTGCCGGCCAGCCACATGCTTTGAAAGCCGTGTGGGAAAACGAGCTGTCTCAGTCCAAGGCTCTCTTTGCAAAGGAAAATCCCAACATTTACAAGGAAGACTTGATTGATCTGCAATGGGCCACTGTTGATTTGGACGCCATTCATCTGACACGGGATCGTGGTGTCAAGAACCTCGATTCTTTCACAGCAAGATGCCAGCAATTGAACGAGTTTAATCACTTGTTGAGACGACAGGCTCGCACTGTAAGTTAATAAAAGGCATGTCATGATGGGTAGTGTATACTAACTTTGTCACTGTTTACCTAGCTCATGCAACAGGGTCCCTTTGGCATCACATCGCGAGCCAATATCTTTTTAGCTGCCTACAGTACGATCGAGTCATTGCATTTGGACTTGGAGACATTAGACAAGACAGAAGCTGTGCCTGCTGAGTTGATTCAATCCATTCAAGATCTCTCTGGCTCTCTTTACGAACTGAACGAGAATTGGGTTCATCCTGTTCTCTGGAGTCTGTTGCGCGGTGATGATGGCTTGTACGCAAAGACAAAGCGTTTCATCAAATACCACTCGCATACTGTTGTATACAACACCATGTTTTTACTCGCTCCTGACTCGAGAAAGCTTTGATTTGTACTACTAAATGTGTCTTGTACAGCATTTGACTAAAAGATCCTGATTTTTTTATATATAAAAAGAGATCAAATTTATTGATTTAAAGAGAACGAGTATGTATAGTATGTGTAATAAATAAAAATGCCATGTGAAAAGAGAAGAAAAAAGGGAATAATTAAAACAAGAATCTAGGAAAACAAGCATTTTATCCACTGCACATGAGACAGGCATCTTGATTGTCTATGGAGCATTGCAACTGGGCAAGTCTCTTTTGTTCCTCTGTCTCGTCCTGCTCGTTCAAAGACATGTTCTTGAGAGCCAACTGATCCACAGTAAACTTGATGGCCTCGACAGCAGGTCTTGATCTAAGGTAATACATGCCAGTCTTCAACCCCTTTTTCCAGGCATAGAAATGCATCGAGGTCAGTTTGCCATAGTTGGGCTCGGCAGAGAACAGGTTCATGGATTGGGATTGGTCAATGAAAGCAGCTCTGTCGGCAGCCATGTCGATGATGGTACGCTGAGAGATCTCCCACACGGTCTTGTAGAGCTTCTTGAGGTCGTCAGGGATGTTGGGGATTTCTTGGATACTGCCGCCATGCGCAATCATCATGTTCTTGACATTGTCGTTCCACAGGCCGAGTTTGACGAGATCGTTTAGCAAATACTGATTGACTACTTGGAATTCACCGCTTTGTACACGGCGTGTGTAAATGTTGCTCGTGTAGGGCTCGAAGCATTCATTGTTGCCCAAGATTTGGCTGGTGCTGGCAGTGGGCATGGGCGCAAGCAGGAGCGAGTTGCGAATACCGTACTTTTTGATGTTGGCTCTCAGCGTGGGCCAGTCAAAGCGGTCTGAGCCTTCCACTTTCCACAGATCGTGTTGAAGCAAACCTTGGCTTACGGGCGAGCCTTGGTATGTTTCGTAGGGGCCAACTTCCTTGGCCATTTCACACGAGGCTTCCAGAGCAGCATAGTAGATGCCCTCAAAGATGTCCTTGTTCAATTGGCCAGCTTCAGCAGAGTCAAATGGGAAGCCCATCAAGATGAATGCGTCTGCAAGACCTTGCACACCCAAACCGATACTACGAAAATGACATGTTAGGCTAATAAAGCACGAGCAAGGGCTGATGGAGCCAACTTACGGTCTGTGTCTCATGTTGCTTCTGCGAGCCTCTTCGACGGGGTAGTAGTTGACGTCAATCACCTTGTTCAGGTTCTTGGTAACCACCTTGGCGACTTCGTGGAGCTTTGCAAAGTCAAAGGTTTTGGTTTCTGGGTCAACAAACTTGGGCAAGGCGAGCGAGGCCAGGTTGCAGACAGCAACTTCGTCAGGAGCAGTGTACTCGATGATCTCTGTGCAAAGGTTGGACGAAGAAATGGTGCCCAAGTTCTTTTGGTTTGACTTTTCGTTACAAGCATCTAGAGAAGAAAGATGTGCTTTGTCAATATACCTGTGCCAACGCAATGTGTCCCCCCTTTTTTAATTTACCTTTATAGAGCATATAGGGCATACCAGTCTCAATTTGCGCCTCCATAATGGCAAACCAAAGCTTCTGAGCATCGATTGTCTTTTTGGCTCTGCCTTCAGCCTCGTATTGCAGGTAGAGCGCATTGAACTTTTCGCCGTACACTTGGTTCAAGCCGGGTGCTTCGTTGGGACAAAAGAGAGACCACTTGCCGTTTTCCTCCACACGCTGCATAAAGAGATCAGGCACCCACAAGCCCAAGAACAAATCACGCGCACGCATTTCCTCGACACCATTGTTCTTTCTCAGCTCTAAAAAGTCAAAGACATCCACATGCCAGGGCTCGAGGTACATGGCAAAGTTGCCGTTGCGCTTTCCACCGCCCTGCGTGACGAAACGAGCCGTGTCGTTGAACACACGGAGCATAGGCACGATGCCGTTGGAGGTGCCGTTGGTGCCAGCAATGTACGATCCAGAGCCGCGGATCTTTTGAAAGGCAACACCGACGCCGCCAGCAGCTTTGGAGATGCGGGCGCAGGTGGACAGCGTGTCGTAGATGCCTTCGATGCTGTCGTCGCGCATCTGCACCAGGAAACAGCTCGACAGCTGGGGCTTGGGGGTGCCGGCGTTGAACAGGGTGGGCGTGGCATGCGTAAAGTACTTGCTGGACATGAGGTCGTACGTCTTGAACGCACTCTCCAGATCGTGGCCGTGGATGCCCAGAGCCACACGCATGATCATGTACTGGGGACGCTCCACAATCCTGTCGTTGATCTTGAACAGATAGCTGCGCTCCAGCGTCTTGAAGCCAAAAAAGTTGAACGAAAAGTCTCTGTCGTCCACAATGGCAGCGTCAATCTTGTCTGCGTTGGCCTTGACGACCTCGTACAGCGCCTGCGAGATGAGCGGGTTGGGCTGCTTGAGCTTGGGGTGCACGTGATGGTACAGCTTCTCAATGACCGTGCTGAACTTGGCGTCTGTCTCCTTTTGGAGGTTGGAGATGACAATACGGGCTGCCAGCACTGCAAAGTCAGGATGGCTGGTGGTCATGTAGGCAGCGGTCTCTGCAGCGAGGTTGTCCAATTCCACGGTCGTGATGCCCTGGTAGACGCCAGAGACTACCTTTTGCGAGATTTGAGCAGGCACCACAAACTCTTGGTTCAATCCATAACACAGCTTGGCGATGCGAGATGTGATCTTGTCAAAGTGGACATTTTCTTTGCTGCCGTCTGCCCCCAACAAGGTGCGTTAATTCATGGCTGCGATGATGGCAGGGCGCGCATTCGATTTACCTCTTTTAATAACATACATCATCTTGATAAAGTTGGTTCAATGCAGAGAAATGAAGGAAGGAGTATGTACAAAGAAAAGAGAGAAAGGAAGGTAGAAAAAAAAAAGTATTTCATTCACGTCGCGCGCACCTTTATTTAAAGAACCTGTTTGGTACTTTGACCTAATGATATACGCGACGCGATTTCCCTTCTTCGACGTCACTTGTATAAACAGACAAAAAGACAATGAAAGGGTAGCGTGGCATGTTACACGTTTTGAGCTGGATCTGATTAGATATTGTATCCTATATAGCATGTTGAGCTTCTTTACCCCTTGATTTCACTCTCTATTGTTTGATTCACGTTTGATCTGCTGTGTGGAGATGGTTTCAGATGGACAACATGTGGAGATCGAATGGGGTCCCTTTGCCGTGTTTTGTCTCTGGTTACTGCTCGCTGAATCAATCATTGGAAAAGAAGTGCTCCTCTCTCCTTATTTTCGTACTTTTGAATCCTCTGTTTATAGACGATTCTGTGAGGTAACAATCATCAAAATGCCATGCTTAAATCAATGGAACGCTCGCTGCATCTACTATATAGTCTCTATTGCTTTTGCATGAATAATCTGTCTTGATAAGGAAGGCTCGTCTACAAGCAATTTCTACATTTGTACAGCTAGTGATATGGGTGAGTTGTTCAAATGAACCATTCTGTGTACTTGTTTTTATTCATTGATGAGTTTTGAGATATATGCCGTAAATAGTTGTGGCGGCGAAAGCATTTTTTAGACTGAAAACGTAGCTCGTTAGCTTGCCGTGTTTAATTACCTTAATCTTTCGAAACGTAATACTGTAACATCTGGCGATAGATGACATTCTTTACCTTTTGTTCATTTTCTAGCTAGTATGACATATATAGATGCAAGTATATGTATCGACAGTAGGCTTCTGTCATGATGACATTGGCTCTATGTAAATCTCATTTTGCGGTATATGATTTCAAATGACAGATCAGCTTTTTGGAATCATGAGAACGATCTTCGTGTAGGATGTTTCTACCTGGTAAAAATACGAGTATCCATGGAAAAAAAGAGTGCCTTTTAAAAGCTTCACAGATCGTATACATTACGCCAAGATTTAATGCGACACAAGGATTCTACGTCTACACTAATCTTTTTGTCCAACGATAGATAATGATATCATTTTGTGGTGATCGGAATTCACGGACGAGGACAACATGCTGTTTACTGTTGAAAAGCAAAGAAAAGGACGAATTGACCAAAACCATGGTATGTTACTGTAAAGTCATGCAATTAATATTGTGTTCTTGCCAAGCTTCGAATCATGCATGGAAGATTTGGTGTCTATATTTACATGGTAAAATCAGTCAGAAGGAGGATGATCATTTGTCCGCCACCGTCTATTTATACATGATGATCCACTTTTTTTTAGTCTTGTTTCGACCCCTTTCTTTCTCTCATCATCTTTTTCTCTTCAATCTATATACCACCACATCACTCTCTAGAAAGCATATCATGAAGTGGCTGGGAAAAAAGGCAACACCCTTTGTGTTTTTGACAGCTGGTCTCATCCTTGTGTTTCTATCCATTCAAACGTACTTTACCATATCTCAACAAAAGGACCAAGCGCCCAGAAGCAACATTGACCCGCGAACTTCAGTCTTGAAGAATGATAGCCCTGTGAAAGCTTGCTTTGTCGTCTTGGTTCGCAACAGCGAGCTGGACGGCATTGCCTCCACTATGCTGCAGCTGGAAAAGACATTCAATTCCAAGTTCAATTATCCTTACGTCTTTCTGAACGATGATGACTTTACGGAAGAGTTCAAGCAGTCGACGTCCGTATTGACAAACGCACAGACTAAATACGGAAAAGTCGACAGCCAAATGTGGGGCTATCCACCTCATATCAACCAGACCTATGCTGCTGAATGTAGAAGTGAAATGGCAACCAAAGGGATTCCCTATGCAGACAGCGAATCCTACAGAAACATGTGCAGGTAAGAAGAGCAAGTTTTTATTTTTTTCAGGAGGTTGGGCGCTGATCTGTTGCATGTCTACATGTGTGTAGATTCCAGAGTGGCTTCTTTTTCAGACACCCCATGCTGGACGAATATGACTACTACTGGCGTATCGAGCCCTATGTTGACTATACGTGCGATATTGACTATGATGTGTTCAAGTTTATGCGAAACAACAACAAGAAATACGGTAAGCTATCTTGGCACAAGAGGGAAAAACGGAGAGAGTTTGGCTAAAGCGATAAATAGGTTTTACAATTGCTTTCAGAGAATTTCTTGAAACCGTGCCTACACTATGGCAAACAGTGATGAATTTCAAGCGGGATTATCCTGATGTTGCCTCCCGCTGGCCATCCAAGAAGAATTCGCTCGAGAAGTTTGTCACCAATGATGGCGACAGTTACAACGGCTGTCATTTCTGGACCAATTTTGAAATTGCATCACTGGAGCTATGGAGATCAAACGATTATCTCAAACTATTCAGCTACTTGGATCAACAAGGCGGCTTCTTTTATGAACGTTGGGGAGATGCTCCTGTGCATTCGATAGCTGCGTCGTTGATGCTAAATCAAGAAGATTTTCACTTTTTTAACGATATTGGCTATAGACATACTGCATATACGCATTGTCCTACAGAGCCCGAGTTCCGTGACAAATGTTCGTGCGATCCAGGCATTAATATGGGTAAAAGAGAGAAAACACTGCTTGTCTATATTTATAATTCTAACCTGTTTCTAATTTTGTAGATTTAACTGACCCAATGTCATGTTACCCTGTATATAAGGCAGCATTCAACTAGTCAATCGCTCAGCCCCTATTTATTATCCCATGTCGAAAAGGAACTTTTTTTTCTACCTCTCCTCTTTGACACAATGTACATTGTATTATTTGCTATAAAATTTCTGCCCTTTTTCTTTACATCATTGTAGCACATTGTGCTTGTCTGCCATTTTTATTTGAATCGCATCTACAACCTTCTTGCATGGTTGCACCACTGTAATACAATCGTGATTTCCAGGGCACACACACATATTCTGGATTGTATTTGGGTAAATTGCCTGTACTTGTATCGGATACAAGCAGGAGGTAGGATATAAGTTATGTGGAGATGTCAGAATTTACTGAATGAAAAGGTGAATTTCTGTTGGTTTGCATGATTCATGTCAATCATCATTAGCAGAATCAATCAACGAGCAGGTTGAAATACATCTGATGCCATCCCTCACCAAAACCCGAAAGTGCGAACTGCCATCTCAACATCTTGATCCACAAGATCAGACCTAGTATGCCAAACAGTTGCACGCAAAAGCCTTCACGTTGCAGGGATAACGGAGCCTTTTTGTCGATACTTAGCCCTAGAAATGAACCAGCCAAAAGCCCTGTAGCACTCCATACCTGATAGCTGCAAACCAGTGGCCATTGCCTCCATACTTGCCTTATTTGATGTATATCTACAACGGACTGTGGTATTCTAACAGAACCCTTCATTCATCATCTTCCATTTGATAAACAATAAAAGTCTAGCTATACTTTTCATCTTCTCTACATGCAAAAGACAAAAACATGATGAGTCCATTACTACACCAATCTCATTATATTAGAAATTGCAAAGCGTAGATATCATAAAATCACAGTAATTGCGTCTGGCATATATTTCAGGTAGTAATGTCATGGAAGATGTGACATTTGATAGCACAAATTGATCGGATAAGCAATTTTTAACAGTTAAAATCTATGTATCAGGCATAAAAACACGCTAAATATGCAAACAAGCGTATTTATACTAGGTCATAGTACATTTTGTATCTCGCAATTCCCTTTGTATAAGCTTTCAAAAGCATCACTTCCCTCCATAATATGTAGATGGCATTGATTTTGTCACAGCAGCAGCAGCAGGCCAAAATCGACGAAAACTCCGACCGGGTTTTTTTTTGCTCAAAAAAGAAATATTTGTTCGATTTTCGAATCGGTTGAACTATTTTGCGAGATCCGACTATATAAATTGTGGTGATGAATGGATGTTTCCTAATACTTTCTTGGAGTACTTTTCAAGGCGCATCCAATGGTGCTATTTATAAGAGGTGTCTTGAACAAACTTGATGAGTTATTTTGGAAAATAGGAAATGAGGTTTATGGCCAAAATGTCGAGATTTTACATACAAAGGTCGCACAAACAAGATTTCAAAGGTTGCTTTGAATCGATAGAAACATTTTGAATCAATATATGCCATAGTAGAAGTCTTTGTTTTTTAGGTGAAATATGCGATCGTTTGATTTTCGACAAAAATCATGGGGGGTTACTCATGGTTTTGAGCTGTTTTTTGGTGATGTTTTTTTGATGCCCAAAAAGTTGAGCAAAGGTGTCAGAAAGTAAAAGCTAGACGAGGGCAACTATTTGGTGCCATTTTGACCATCTAAAACGGCCCACAGCTTGAGAGATCACTGCTCAAATGCATCCAAATTAAGTTGTGTTTTGCATAGTTTAGAGTGCTATAAGGTAATGCGACTATGATGTCTGTCCGTATACGAGTTGTTTTGACGGATACAGATGTGGAGCACTGTAGGAAAGTCATATTCACAGCTACGAGTCGTTTGTAAAGCTCTGCTATAATACTAGAAGGGAAAAGCGTGACATTTGTGGTTGCTTGAACATGGCCTCTTCTTTTGCATGTATTACCGCTTGGATAATAGTAAATATAACTCAATGATCTTATTCTAGTTGTGACAAATGCTTGTTCCATATAGGGAAGGCACATTCAACAACTTGAATATGCAACATTAGTATTGCTTTGATCCATTGGGAAATGTCAACATTTCGTCGAGAAGTCAGAGAGATTTCGCTTGCAAGATGATGCTCAAGACAGACATGCCGCAGCCCTTTTCCTGAATGCGTATAATGAGAATGTGAAAATGTGTAAAGGCTCTTGTCATCCCAGACAGGTACTACAAGAATAAGAACAATCAAGAAAGGGGTTTGGTATGACACGCTGCGAGGTTTTAGCGTCATAAGGGCAGCATATTGTGCGACATGATTGTTCTCAAACAATGGTGCAGCAGTTCTCGTAATCAGAAACATGGCACATTTTGGACTTATACATTTAAAAGCAGTAGTTTTGCATGAAAACCGCGAGCTGTATACTGCTGCTGTCCTTTTGTATACAAAAGTTGGGGATAGCAAGGCGAAAAATGATGGCACGATCATGTATGTATAGCATGAAGGTTCAAGTTGAACCTGTGACGATTTACCCGGAAGAAGAAGGGTGGGCCGATTATAGGCTGTGTGTTCAATGGCAACCGGCAATACCTCTCCTCCATTCCACTCACTCTCTCTCTCTCTCTCATCTCGTCTCCCCCATTACTTTTTTTGATCAATTTCCCACTAATTTATTCTCTCTTCTTCTTTTTTTTTTTTTCAACATTTTACTCAAAACAACAACATGGCAGGTAGTGTAATTCAACAACATTTCATTGAAAACTTGCTGCATATTGACACATTTCTATTTCTACTACAGCAGAGCTCTACAAGGTCCTCTTCTCTTACGATACAGACAAAGACGATGAATTAGCTCTTAAAGAAGGAGAGACCATTCGCATTACGAGCAAAGACAGCCCAGATTGGTGGTTAGCACAAAGAATAGATGATGGCAAAAAGTCAGGTCTTGTGCCAAGCAACGTAACGTATATCTGTTTTTGTTATCTCTGTCTGTTTCTAACATGTGCTCATCCATGCATAGTTTATTGAAAAGATACCCAGCGAAGGTATGTCTCTACACAATCCACTGTAGCTCTTGGTATATATATTCATGTGCGCGCGCCATTTTTATGCAGGTATGACATTGGCCATCGTCATTCAGGATTATTCAGCACAAGCGCCCGAGGAATTGTCGTTGCAAAAGAACAGAATTGTCACCGTCTTGGACCGCAATGTCGCTGAGGGTTGGTGGAAGGGCGACTTGAATGGAAAAATTGGTGTTTTCCCGGCCAATGTAAGTAGAGGAGCTCTTGCTGCTATTTGTTTCTACCCGACTCACATGTCTCAATATAGCACGTGGAATTTGTGGAAGAAGGCGTTCATCCGGGCGATAACGATAGTAAAACAAAGAGTACAGTATGATGATGGCAGTGCAACAAGAGACCCCTTGACTAAACATGTTGTTGTTGTTGTTGTTGTTGTTATCAGAGGACGCATTTAAACTGGCTTCGTATGGCGTCAAGCAAGGCGGTATTGGCAGTATCCTGGCTGGCGGTTTCAATCTAAAGAGAACGGGTACCTCGAGCAACAGAGCGTCATTGAACGAAAGACCTGCCTCCAATGGACCCTCAAACGACTCACACGCACCATCGATCCCCAGCAAACCTCATCCCTCGTTGATCAAGCCCACTGCTACTACCAGTACTAGCAATAATACACCACCACCACCGGCCACTGCCAAATTGAACATCAACACCAGCACACCGGAGCCTGTCAAACGTAAGTTGAGTGAAAAATAGAGAAATGGACAAGTAAAGCTCGGTTGCTGACACTAGGCGCCATAGACAATGGAGAAAGAGCCATGGTGTTGCATGATTACAAGCCTGAGAATGAGGATGAAATCAAGCTGATGCGAGGCGAGTATGTAACTGTGATTGATCATATGGAAAACGATGGATGGTGGAAAGGCATCAGCGAGAGTGGTACCACTGGCATTTTTCCCTCTAATTTTGTGCAGATTTTGGAAGACGAGAAGCCACCTCAGAGACCTGCTCGTGCGCGACCTGCTACTGTAAAGACAGAGCCTTCATCCAACAGCACCACACCCTCCGCTGCCGAAAGCGCCAACATGGCTCGTCCTCCACCTGTCCCTGCAGCCACTCGACCCACCTCGTTGCTGTCTAATCGTGAGAGCCATTCCTCGACATCCACTGTTGGCTCTCCACCCCCTCCTCGCCCTATTACTACACCACCCAGACCTCTGACAACACCTCCCATTCCCACTCGTCGCACTAATTCCATCATGTCACCCTCCTCACATCAGAGCGATACTCCAGGCAGTCATGGGCACAGACGTATTCCCTCCATCCCATTAACGTCGCCTGATTTGCCTCCCATGTCTCCTGTACATGAGAGACCTACAAGGCCCATTCCTCGCCCTACATCCACCACGTCCACCGACTCTGCTGCTACAGTGCCCATTGTACCAAGTCGAGCTAATCGCAGCATGAGCCCTGAAAATAACGTAGTAGCAATGAGCAATATGGCCAAACCACCCAAGATCAATTTTGGATCCAAGAGCACGTCTGCGCCTGTGGTGCCTCCCGTGCGCTCGCCCTCCACCAGCAGACCTTGCTCCATCAACGACACATTGGATAGAGGGGAATCACTGCCTCCACCTCCCAAGCGAACCATGCCGCCACTTCCCGAGGCACCCTCCCCGGCAGTTTCAACTGAGCGGGTGAAACCGCCTCATCCCACCAGTGCACTGCCCTCTACCCCACCCTCAAATGACCAGCAGGCAGACGCTGAAGATGAATTAGATGCTAAAATCCGACGACTGATTCGATCAGAGACCAACAAAATCCGCAGAGAGTTTGAGACTCGACTAGAAGATGAACGCATCGAACGCCTCAGACTTCAGGTTGAACTTGAAGAATTGCGAGCAAGTTTGAATCAATAAATTGTGTCATTTTATTTCTCATGTTGTTGTTGCTGGGTGGCATCTACCACATCGAATCCCCTCGTTCTTTCCCTGTTCATCACTTGCATCATGACTTGATTGCACATTTTAGCATAGGGATTCTCTGCCACTGCCACGTTGCGTGCAATGGGATTTCCAAGCTTGGCTCCCACCTCGAAGTCCTTTCTCGAGCCTATTAAATCGCCCTGTTGTCGCTTGATAATGGCTCGTTGTGTGTAAGCTTGTCTTAGGATCTTGGGCTGACCCTCTCCAACATCAGAAATAACGTAGTCTAAATCTTGCAGTGCCTTGTCCAGCTCGTTGTTCATGCGATACACTTGGGCTCTGCAATAGAAATGAGGCTTGAGCAACAGGCACTCGGTGCATCTCACTGAGTCCACCTACCTGTTATTGTATGCCGATGCGTATTTATCTTCCAACTGTATACATTGGCCAAGAATCTCTAGTGCCTTTGCTGTGTCTTGCTTTTCTTCAACCAAATGAACGGCCTCCTTCTCCATGGCCTCCAATTTGCTCTGCAATTCGGGAGAGATTGTGTATTCTTATGCTATTGTTAGCACAGTTGGATTGATGGGGGGGTATTTCAATCATACTTACTAGGCTTTGAGTCTACAGTGCTGGAGATGGCATCCAATGGTTGTCCTTGACTTTCTACAATGTCGTCTCAGCACACTGCGATCTATGGCAGCTTATATGGCATCTACTCACCAGGGTTGAACATGAATTCCAAGATAGCATCATCAGAGACAGACATTTTACGAGTTTTATAAGGTGCTTTGTGTATAACAGAGTTGAAAAGAGAGACAAATTGGCAAGGACCCAAACAGAGAGTGTATTTATGCGTGCTGTAGCGTGAGAAAAAAAAGGCACACAGGAAGTAAGCGGATGAACACTCTGTTCTCCATTGTCATTTGTGCGCAACAAGTGGTGCCTGGATAATTGGCTTACTCAAACTGCCGTATTTGAAGTGTTGCGCCTTGCTCTAAGAACCATGTCATTATTGTTACAAGCATCTAGCATGGTTGTGGCAGTGGTGGAGTGAGCCAAATGTCTAGTGCTGTCATTTGCCACATTATGGATGTCTAACATTTCATATTTAGATGAATATGCGGTAAAAGGCAAATGTTGACAAAATATGTTCATCATGAAGAGAGTTTCCTACTGAAGGTTTGCAAAGAGTATCAAATGGAAGATGTCAATGCGATTCAGATGGCCAACATTGGGATAGTAAGCACCAAATGTGATGATCTCCTCTTGGCTTCATTATGATACGGGAAGCCATGTAGTATCACTCAAACTTGCATAAAGAACACCATCTCCACCCAACCCGTGTAGTAGAAGCAGATCTCACTGCCTTGACTGAGCGCTATCCGCAGTGGTTTGCTTCAATCGATACACCATGCTTCATTGAAAAGCCGCAGAAAATATTTTGCGGGTACAAAACTTTTCAATCAACCACCACCATCACTCTCACTCAGTTGCATCTTTTTTCTCAAATATATATAATACAATGAATCCAGCAGCCAAGTTAGCAGGTCGTAACAATGTAAGTCTTGTATTGCTAGATGAAGCAAAACACGGGCTTTTTGTATTAAAGCATTGATGTACATGTGTAGGTACGTTTACCACCAGAAGTAAACAGAGTCTTGTTCGTGAGGTAGAGTAAAAAGCTCTAGACATACGCCATTTGCACACAAGCACAGCTACTAACACACGATATAGAAATCTACCCTTTAAAATTACAACAGAAGAGATATACGAAGTGTTTGGAAAATACGGACCTATTAGACAAATTCGAGTGTAAATAGAACATTTTGATATTATCAGCTCACACACACGCACATCACTAATACACATTGCACACCATAGTGGAAATGCATCAGATACTCGCGGTACAGCATTCGTAGTCTACGAGGACATCTTTGACGCAAAAAACGCCTGTGAGCATTTACAAGGTTTCAACATTCTCGGTCGTTATTTGATTGTGCTCTACTACCAACAAAACAAGGTGACCAAGAAGATGAACTTGCAAAGAAAGGAAGAGGAGATCAGAGAGATGAAAGCGTAAGTAGTGCTAATTGTGGCAGGGGGAGAGAACGTTGGCTAAATGTTGCTTTGTAGACGTTATGGTGTCGATGACGAGTAGATAGCCCTACATCATGGATTTACCCACCACCAACAACATAAACTACTACTACACACCCTCATCACCAATTTGTATATATCTATTATTAAATTTGTTTGTTCAAGGCTAAATAACCGATGCTTTTAAAACGTAACTTCTTCTTGTCAAGGTGCGTGACAGACCCGAATCTATGTTTGTATAGTTGGCTACTTTAGTGTGTGGTATATAGAGAAGAAGGAGATGCACAATGGACATTCTTCTTGGTATCCATAAATATGAAATCAATCACTTGTGCCGTTATAGCAGCAGCGCTGTGTCTGACTGCATCCAATGCTGCGCCCGTAGAAAGATCAATAATAGCAGACAGCACCAACAGTGATGATCACAACCGACTAGTAAAACTAAAGCAGAGAGGATATTTGCATGGCAGTGGTATTTGCGAGTGGTGTGGATGACACATGTCCATCAGTCCATTGACACCATGCATTCATGATAGGATACACAGGCTCCATTGGCATTGGAGAGCACTCGTTAAGCAAGTACAATATTGTATTCGACACAGGCAGCTCTGATTTCTGGGTGCTTTCCAATGAAGCATGCCTCTCCAAGCACTATTGTCAGACGCACCATGAATACCAGACCAAAAAGTCCATCAATTACACACCATATGACGCCAAACGATCACTTGTCATTCGATACGGAACGGGGTCAGTCAGTGCGCATATAGGCCGTGATACCATTCAGCTAGGCTCTGCTTCAGTTCACCACCAATTTGTAGCGGATGCCTATAAAATAACCAGCGAGTTTAAGGATTTACCCATTGACGGCATCATGGGATTAGGGCTGCCCAGTTTGAGCAAAACCATACCCAACAAGCCAACGCTTGTGGACAACATGGTGGAGCAAGGGCTGATTGATAGAGCCATGTTCAGCGTCTACCTTCAGGCAGCAGGCGGAGAGATTGATTTCGGCGGCACTGATCCCTACAACTACCAAGGGCTGATCACCTACACACCCGTCGTTGGAGACTTGTATTGGCAGGTGGAAATGACTGCAGCATCCTTTGGAGACTATTCTCTGGCATCACGCTATTTGATTATGGATACAGGTGAGCGAACCTACTGGATCAACTGAGAGAACAGTGCATACCAACAACGCTTCTGAACAGGAACTACCTTGTTACTCGTCTCACCAAACGAGGCCGAGATGATGCATGCACAGATCCAAGGAGCCAGATCCAACAACGATGGCACATACTCTATACCATGTCATTTAAAGGGAACATTGCCCGAGCTTCTCATTCAGATAGAAGGCCGTAAGCTGGCTGTCTCCTCTAATGACTATGTATTGTTGCCTTCCAATGGTGATGCGTCCATGTGTCTGTCAGGCATCTCGGGTCAAAGCACAAGCAAGCCCAATCACTGGATCATGGGAGATGTCTTTTTCAAGGCCTATTATACTGTAAGAACTCGGTTCATGTGTGATGCGATATAAACTGATTCCATTGAGTTATAGGTGTTTGATCAAGAGAAGATGAGGATTGGTTTTGCTAAAGCAAGAGTTGATCCCACGCTGACTGTAGAAGCATACGATGATACCAATTTTAACCATTGAATAAACACTGATATACTCATGAGCTCTGATGCCTGGCTCATCTTGATTGAATGTTGTAGTATGCGTTCTTTACATGGATGCCATAAGAGATGGCACATTGGAAAAGAGACCAGATGAAGGTTCAACACCAACCAAAGGCAGCTGCTTACATCAAACATGTGTATAGCCAAATACAGCACATCACAAGACATCATAAGGCTCCTCAGCACATCAGCACTGTATATGCAATCCGGAAAGGGCTCAGGTGCTGTCAAAAAGCGGCAGGTTAAATAAATAGGGTTTCATTGGCTCCGAATCAAAGCGACGAGAGAAAGAGAGGGACAAGGCGATATAATGAGCAAAGAGCCAAGCAGTACATTCCCCTTTCTTAACCGAACGTTGTCACTATACTAGGTATATATTTTGCACATCAATCCATCAACCCCACCATGCAACCAGCCATGCAAAAACGAGACGATTCATGAACGATTTTTCAATGGATGGATGGATCGACATTGTCGTTGGATGGATGGAGGGGAGATTGATTGGGGAGAAGCCACATACACACACAAAGCGACACATGTGTTAACTCGATTTTCTCTGACATAGAATGGCTCAAAGACTTACTTATCGTCGTCGTTGTTCTTACAACACCCGTTCCAACCGTGTCAGAGCCGTAAAGACTCCTGGTAAGGACAACATGATATGCAGAGCGGCATCGACATGTGGATATTGACCTTGTATGACTAGGTGGAAAGCTCGTCGTCCAATACGAAAAGAAGCCCGTCAAGGCTCCTCGTTGTGGTGATTGTGGCGAGGCTCTCGCTGGTGTAAGTTTGCTGTATAGACAGGACACGGCATGACATGAGATACTGATGTGTTGTTGCTGCATATGTAGGTCAAGGCTCTCCGTCCCCGTGAGTTCGCTACCGTCTCCAAGACCCAAAAGAACGTCAGCCGTGCTTATGGTGGTTCTCGTTGTGCCCACTGTGTCCGCAACCGTATCGTTCGTGCCTTCTTGATTGAAGAGCAAAAGATTGTCAAGAAGGTCCTCAAGGCCCAAAAATAAATGTCCTCATTTAGCTTTTCTTTTTTTTTTATATTCTACTATATAAAACATGAATCGTATTGACAACTTGCAACAGCCATCAGCAGCCAGCCAGCCGAATGCACAACAGCAAAAGCAGCAGAAGCAGCAGTGTGATGAGACGTAAATGAATAGACAGCAGGAAATCCATAGAGAGAAACCACACGTGTGCGGGATTGTAACACTCATGTGTGTCTTGTTTGCCCTGTGTGGAGAGATGATCTCGCTCTCTACTAATTAGTGATCTACTGCTTTTATACATGAGTGTAACCGTCAGAGTATAAAATGTCTATATTTCTGGTTTCTTGTCTTTTTCTTCCCTTCTTCCCCCTCCTTTACCTTTTCCTCCTTATCGAAATACAAATGATACCACGGCCATCGTACAGATTTAGCTTGGCCTTGTCGTTCCTGGCTGCATTGATCGTCGCAAACGTCTCTGGACCTCAGTACATTTATCCAACATTTGGAACTTCCTTGAATGATCGCTTCAATTGGTCTGCTGTCCAAAACAGCTTTGTCAGCACGGCATGCTTTGTGGGGGTGTCCTTTTCAGGGCCATTATGTGCTTGGATGATCGAGACTCTCAAAATCAAAAAGACGCTTCAAGTCTCGGCTTTGCTGATTTTCTTGGGTCCATTTTTGGTCGCTCAAACGTATGCTGGAAGACTGCCTGATAGTTTTGTATTGTGCGCATTCTATCTTATTTGCACTGGTATCGCTGGTGCTGCTGCTTATTTGTGTGCATTGGATTCTCAGGTATTGTATATATGCATGCGATAGGGCTTAGGGAGGGGGTGGATGAGTCAACTCACATCTCTTTATACCTTTTCATCATCTATAATTAGAGCCATAATTTCAAGCAGCGTCGTGGCCTCAGTATGGGCCTTACTACAGCTTCCGTTGGCACATGTGGTGTAGTATTCTCTCAGATCAACGATTTGCTCTTTGGCAGCGAAAGATACGAAAAAGATGCCCCCACGTCAGACGACAGCACATACAACTTTTTGATCTTTATTGCATTTGCCATGTCTGCAGGAATCCTGTTTGGGTCCTTCTTTCTAGGCCCTGTTGTGCAGGATCACAGTCAAGTTGTTTACCAGCAGATTGATGAAGAGCAGCAGCAGCCATTGGAACGTGTCGACACCTTTGAAGCCAGCTCCTCCTCCGCCGCCGTCAGTGTCAGAGCCAGTATTGAAAGCGATCCTCTACTAGCAGATTCCATTGACAAACTTGAGCCAGACTATTCATCAGAAACCGTCATCTCGGGCATCAGAGTGCTCCAACATCCCATTGGCTTGGCACTGTTCAGCACGCTGTTTGTCCTGCTGGGCATTGGCTACGTCTACCTCGCCAACATTGGACAAATATTGAACGCCATCTCAACGCCAGGAAACAGTGCCGAGTCGACACAACATGCACGCAACCTCCATATTACGTTGTTCAGTCTAGGCAACTGTGGATCGAGAGCCATCTTTGGTGCATTGAGCGATGTGTTGCGAAACAAGTTTGGCATTCATCGGTTGTGGATTTTTGTGTTTGCCTTGGTGTCCATGCTCATGACATTGACGTGGCTCGTCTCTACTTCTACTACAGCAATGACTCCCGAAAAGCTAATTCCTTGCACTGTCATTATTTCATCGGCTTATGGAATTGCATTTGGCATTGGGCCAGCAGTGACAACCGAGTTTGGTACAGAGGTATGTGTGTGTGGTAGAGACGGTGCTGCAGGTTTAAGAAAATCAATTGACCATGTATATATATTTAGGTATTTGCTCGCAATTGGGGCATCTTCCTTTTCGCTCCTGCATTTGGTAGTCAAATCTTTAATGTTTTATTTGGCATTTTGTATGGCCATCAAGCAGAGAAGCAGAACAGCCATGTTTGTTACGGTGTTGCTTGCTACAGAGGCACGTTTCGCATAGGCAT
The DNA here is from genome assembly GCA_037040325.1 of Mucor sp. M7501. NCBI lineage: Eukaryota > Fungi > Mucoromycota > Mucoromycetes > Mucorales > Mucoraceae > Mucor > Mucor sp. M7501. Next base: position 9,737 of record JAXQGS010000096.1, on the reverse strand, counting down.
CATTTGTGGCATCATAGTGCTTGCCATCTTGACTCTAGCGATCTATAGGGCAGGTCTTTATAGACGCCGTATACCCAATGATAAAGTCATTTAGAATTAGAAGACGCCGTGTTATTTATACGCAATTACTAAGAATGAATAAATTGACAATTTCGCATGTTTGTTCATAAAAATTCGTACAACCTCTACAGTATGGCCAATTTTGTTGTGTAGTGATGCCAATATGGTTTCATTGTTCATCCGATATGGCCAGTATTTGTCGATGCGATCCAGAAAGCCATAGCAGAACATCTCACCAAAGCCGTCATCTGAACCCAAGAAACATTTACCCAATAACGAGGGGAAATCCATAAAATGTATACTCAAATGTCAGATTTCAAAATGCAGCAGCATGCAATCGGGACCTACAGGCTGACGCCGGCAGAGATTGAGAGTAGCGAAAGCAATTAGACGTCTATATAGTGTCTTTTACTATACAAAAGATGGCTTCTACTAGGGCAAAACACAACAGCAGATGCTGGGATTGAATTTCAAAGCTGGCTGCCACGGGTCCTCTGAAACCTTGATCTGGACATCCAAAAACCTTTCAGGGACAATTACACAAAATTTTTATACTCGAACAGCAGGTATTTCTCTAAAGTTTTGGATGTAAAATTGAACGAGGAATCTAATGGTGCTGATTTTAAAGTGATAACTTTAGTCTGTGAAGAGTAACTGTCAAAAAATGTAAAACACGTTTTCGGAGGAAAGGTCTACAAACACTATAGTAAATTGATCCAAAGACACCTTCACATGCTCCTATGCTTCTCTGCGGTTGGTTTGAGCATAGAAAGACTTTAGTAGAAAACTTTGTTTTTGAGGCGAAAACGTCCATCATTCAAAATCATCAATTTTGCCCTTGCTAGTACAGGGCAAAATTTGCCAGAAATCGATGATCAACTCGATCCCCAAAAAATCACTGGAGAGTGATTCATAACCTAATGTCAGGTCGCAGAACACGATGGCGCTTGTTTTGAGGCCGAGATTGTGCTTTGTTGACGAGATACAAGCGATTTAAAGACTTGTTTTTACAGTGGTGAATACAATTGAGGGCTGCTCACTGAACATTGCGCTTGCCAACATCTGATCTGATGGTCTGTAGTTGTTCATCCAACTTTACTGCAAGCGCAAGATGTGCACCATACCCATTTTAAACCAAAGGTCGACTTTTTTTTTGCCATAGTTCGAAGTGGTGGGCTACAGCTCATAACCTTTTATTTTGCAGCATTTCATATCAACCCTTCCTCTACTTGGAATAATAGATGAAACGCCATCTTGCAACAACTTTTTTTTTTTGTGAGCGTACGCATTTCTTGTGTCGCCAAGGTATTTATATAATGAAAGTTTTGCATTAATCAAAAGATGGAGCCTCTACACGTTTTGGATTTATATATATATACAGCAGCTGTTCCCAATAATCCCCAACCCAGTGCATGCCGCTGACTCGATTCATTGTGTGTGATCATCGTAAAAACGTGGTTCAGGAACCTGTTTTGATGAAACATCTATCAAACAAGGAGATTACTCTGCAGACACACTTATTTGTAATATTGTAATGTGTCTTGATCTTGTCATCCAGAAAAGATCACTATTCCTGGTAAATTATCCATTTTCATGGCATATTTGATTGCTGTGTGTACCACACTGACAACTCTATCTCCCCCCCCCAACTGGTTTTGTGTATTGTGACACATTCGGCTCGTTCGATTCCTTCTTGTGCTCTAGGTGAATCGCGCTAAAAAGTGAATGAGCATCGTCATGCTGGGTGTCTGCGCATTGATACAAGCAGCTCATGATACGGAACAACAAGAGAAAAGCGCAGTATCTGCACAAAACGGCGTTTCTTCCAAATCAATGAGAATGAAATTCACTTTCGATGGTTCCTGACAGCCGGGATGGTTCAACTTGTGAGCGTGCTAAACTACTAGCTTTGGCAATTAAGTTGTTTGATGTTCATTCTTGTATTACTCCTGGCGTCGTAAATCCGATGCTCTTTGGGCAGACTATTTTTGCATCTCACTCTCTCTTTTCCTCTCTCTCTTTTCCTCTCATTCTTTGTGTTTTGCAATTCGTCTCCTTTAAACCAACATGTCAACAACAACAACAACAACAATCAATTGGGACATGGATGACGATTTAGAACAGGAGCACGAGTATTTGATGGAGGATGATCAAGATGGAGAATACGATTGGCCAGAATACAGTATTCCAGATAGTGATATCGTGCTCAATCGTAAAGCATTGCAAGATATCCATCAACAATTGGAAGAACAGCAACAGCCACCTGAAATCAGGGGAACGCTATCAATGGCTACAGCGAATAATGATCTTATCGGATTAGACAATAGTTCAGGAAATAGCGAGATCGGCATTGTGCAGTCCAAGGGTTCAGCATCCACATATACAAACATCTCTGTTACCAAGACAACAGTGATAGCCTATTCGAATCATGCTATGCCTCTGCTATTGGTTCTGTGTGTTATGATTTGGCTTGGATTTCAATTCAAGGCAAGTGGGATAGTGCGTGTGCGTGTATAGAGTACGGGTGAAAATCTAGGCATTGAGGCTTACATGATACATGATTATTTGTGTTTATCCTATAGAAACATCGTTCGATATCAGCCGAAAAATCCAAGCAACTCCCGGTAAGTTTGTAAAAGTGTAAAGTGGCAATGTGCTGGTATATTAAAATAGCTGACCTCCTTTAACTCGTAGTACTATAGTAACCAAAATTAAGCAATCATCATAATAACTACCACCACCATTGTATAATAAAACAAGTAATAATAGAAACGTCATATAAACATCTAATACAACAACAACAACAACAACAACGACTTGGTATGTAGCATACATATACATTACATATATTTCGTTACACTACCAGTTTTAGATGGAAACATACATGTAATGCTCCTCTGTGTCTATACTTTCCCCCGCACCTCCCCCCCCCCTTGGCGTTTGAACCATCCAATTTTAGCAAGACATGTGAGCCGTAAAATAGCTATAAACCTTTTTAATGCAAAGTATCAAAGATGGGTTCTACTGTAATAAACATATAAACTAGGTTTGTTTTTCTCTAGTTTCTTTTCTTTTCTCTCTTTCTCTCTCACTCTTTAATTCCTGCTACTAAATCATGTTACACATTCAAAATCATCATCATCCCGTCGTTGTAGAGACCATGGATATCATAAAGACTGATAAAATGATGGTGGATGTAAAAGTTGATCCAGCTACTACTACTGCTACTGCCAAAAAAGTTGCCATGCAATTACCTTTGAAACCAAATCCCAATACAAACTGGATGGACGTCAAAAAGAAAATGGCCCTTGAAAAGCAACAGCGTCGTTCTTCCAGTCCACTCTCCATGATCAACCAATCAAACGTATCCAATGCTTCATTACCTTCTTCAGCAACCACATCACCACCCTCCACGCCATTGCCCTTTGCTGCAACAGCACGTAATCATTCATTCTCATCGAGCAGCATACAGTCTGTATCGAGCGACCAGCTGCTGGACCACTCGCATCTCAAACCTGGCCAGAATGCGAGTTTGTTGTCCTACAGTAAGACCATCAACATGTATAGAGAGAATGCCAAAAAGACAAACAACATGGAGATTCAATGCGACTTTGCCATCTTTCTCGTGGAGGCAGCCAAGAGATTGCAGCTCAAGGAAATGGAGCAACAACGACAGCCCGATGAGCAGCAGCAGCAGCAGCAGCAACACGCTTATCTAATGGAGGCGGAAAAGCTGCTCAAGCAAGTAGCAGTACGCGGACACAGCGAATCTCAATATTACCTTGCAAATATGTATGCAGCTGGTCTATTGAATAAAACTGGGAAACCTGATTTTGACAAATCCTTTCCTCTTTTTGTGCAATCAGCAAAACACCATCATCCAGATGCAGCCTACAGGTAAATAAAAAGAGGAATCAAGGGATGTTGGGGGTGCTTATCACTGGTACAGAAGGGAGGTTATTTATGCACTTGAGAAATGCCAAGGGACTAGCAGAGAGAGAGAGGAGAGGAGAGATCAACCTTTGCTGCTAGATAATGCATTATTATAGCTTTCATATAGACATTTCATTTCATGGTTACATCTTTATTTACACTCTGCTTTCTCTTTGTTATTTTTAGAACTGCAAAATGCTATGAAGACGGTCTAGGCACCACCAAGAACAAGGGCAAAGCTGTGCAGTATTACAGGTAAGAAAGAAGGCGCCTCTCTTTTTTAGCACACATGAAACTTAGTCTTTTGTACACGCACTGATAGAAAAGCGGCAACTCTAAACCATCCAGGAGCAATGTACCGTCTCGGGCTGGCAGAAATGAAAGGAGAACTCAACCTATCAAGAAATGTGCGAGATGGTCATAAATGGCTCAAAAGATCAGCAGAAGCAGCAACAACACAATACCCTCATGCATTGCATGAACTTGCTCTTTTACACGAAAAAGGCGTAGAATCTGTCATTTTTGTTGATCTCAAGTATGCCGTCAGCCTCTACCACGAAGCTGCTATTTTGGGCTATGCACCTTCTGCGCATCGACTCGGTGAATGCTACGAATTTGGAAAGCTGGAATGCACCACGGATGCTGCTCTCTCTATACAGTACTACAGCATCGCTGCTGAACAGCAACATCCCGAAGCTTGCTTTGCTTTGACGGCTTGGTATCTGGTCGGTGTTCCACAGATTTTGGCGCCTTCAGACGAACAAGCCTACGCATGGGCCATGTGTGCTGCTCAGAGTGGATTACCAAGAGCTGAGTATGCCGTAGGTTACTTTTCTGAAATGGGCATTGGCACCGTCAAGGACGAGAATGCTGCCATGGAGTGGTATCGCAAGGCAGCCGAGCACGGCGAAAAGAGAGCTATACAGAGACTGCAGCCTACAAACGTAAATATACCAAAGCAAAAGAACTCGAACAAGCCGTTGCCTTCAGTCAACATGAGTTTGCCAGCCACAACATCTGCAGCAGTGAAGCGAATGAGCTTTATGAATGCTACTGCTTCTACATCCACACTTGCCACCGCCAGTTCATCCACTACCGGCAGTGACAACAATCATAGAAAGAGTTTCTTGTTCTTTTGGAAAAAGAAATCATCTCTTCAAAAGTAGATCCATCCTCCCCTCTCGCTCACTCACTCACTCTTAATCCAGCATATGATACTTACATATTCCCCTCCTTTTCGGTATACATAACAAAATGTAATTTTAAAATTTACAATGAATTTAAACATGTTTTTTTCTTTACTATAATTGACTTTATACACATAATGGCGAGGGATATCGAGAGGTTTTCTTATTATGGCTGTTGGTTTTGCTGTTGTTGTTGCTGTTGTTGTAGCTGTAGCATGTGCTGCTGGACGTTTGCATTGTATTGGCCGCGCTGTGTCGATGTCAAGTAGTAGTTCACCATCTGCTTGCTTGCTTGAAGTTCTATTTGAAGCTTATTGTTCTGGGCCTCCGTTTCTTGCAACTTTCGCTTGATGGAGTCAATTTCAATGTTTTTGGCTACCAGTATGTCTTCCAGCCTCTTTCTACCCAACGCTTGCTTTGTCGCTTGTTTATTCGCCTCCTCTCGCTGTGTCTCCAGTTGCTTTTTGATGTCGTTTACTTTTTGTTCTGCAGTGCGCGCTGATTTCTCGGATTCTGCCTTCATTTCCGCCTTCTCGTCTGTAAGCTTGATAACAGCATTGTGCTCAGTCTTGTACATTTCCTCCAGAATCGAATAATGGTCGTAAACGGACAGTATCTTTTCGCTGGCTTCCTTTGACTTTACTGCTTCGCGCTCTTTGCTACTCTTCAACAGCAAGTACATTCGCTGCAATATATCCTTGACGCTTTTTGGTGCGTGAATGTTGTCGACATGGTACTTTTTTAGAGCCTCCAAGAACTGCTCGTCGGTCATAGCTATACAGGACGTTAGTTGCATGTTTACAGCAGACGTTGGGTCCGTACTTTTCAGTTCGTCAAAGCCTGCTGGCCAGTCTGAATTGTGCTGTGAGGATGTAGACATGTTGCAAAGATGAGTGTATGTTGGAAATAAAAGTAAAAAGAGTAATCTTTGTGCAGCCACAAAAAATTGATGTTTTAAAAGGGTGTGTGTGTGGTGGATCTTGCACGACACAAATGTTTAGATAGTCATGGATACCGCGTCGTTTCTTTTGCTCATGAGCCACAGAAAGGTGGATCCCCACTTGTATATAGTCAATACAGCTCGCTATATGCTTGCCTTCCGTCTGGTGCCATGCCGTGCTTCTTTTGGTCAGTTAATACAAAAATCGCAACGACTACGGCATGTGAGACGGTCTGATCAAGGTGCTCATCCTTGATTTGAACAGCCTATGGAAGGCATTCTGAACAGCCTATGAAAGACATTCGACTCCACAACATGGCTCTTTTGCTTTTGTCTCATGACCATCTCCCTTTGACGAGTTCTCATCAGCATTTGCTACATGAGATAGAGACCATGCCCATCATTCTCGGATCTGATCTACGTGCACCCATGTTGGAAAGCGCACACTGCTTTTTTTTTTATTTTCAAGGCGAGCTTCATTTGTGTGTGTGTAATCTAGTGCTTCTGCTCATTCACATTATGGAATCTGAATTAATATCTACACTCGACAATCTGTAAATACCATCATAGCACGCTTGTATTCATAACCACTCAACCGTGCATCATATAGAGCCAGCAAGGAGGGCGTCAAGGGCGTGTTGGTGGCCGATGAGAAGGGTCTTTGTTTAGGAGGTGAGTTCTGTCTCGACCCATCTGCACACCCATATGCTGATAGAATCTAGTGAGAGGCATCGCTAAACCAGATGCTGCTGCCTTCATCACATCCATCGCCAATACAGCTCGCCATCTGGACAACACACAGGAAGATAAAGTCGAATGTCCAACGATCAATATTGAATTCGAGAACAAGTAAGCGAGCCATGTACATGGACCTGGCCTGTTTCCTAATACCTTGTGCACATAGTCATGTAGTCATTCGCAACGAGGGAACATTTACGCTGGCCATATTCATGTAAATCTGCATTTTATACCTCTGTAAAAAGAATAAACTATAATACATTTTTATTGAAAAAGAGAAAAAGAAACTGGTCTAATATAACACACACGCGCACACACATCTCTCTAAAATACTATACAACAACGCTTATTGAGTATCAGCGACCACACCGACTTGAGCAGGACGAAGAACACGGCCCTTGAGGGTATAACCCATCTTTTGTACGGCAAAAATGGTACCAGCCTCCTTGTCGGGCATGGGAGCCTGGAAGAGAGCTTGATGTCTGTTGGGATCAAAGGCCTCTCCCTCGGGGTTCTCACGCTCAACACCATGACGCTTCAATGCCTTGATCAGCTCGGATTCTGTCATGGAAACACCGGTATACAAGTTGGTTAATTGATCAACAATCTTTTCAGCATCCTTGGCGAGTTCGGATTGAAGACAGCTGCTCTTTTCACGCAGCTCGCTGGGAACAGCTGTTAATGCCATGTTCAAGATATCAACAGTGTCCAAGAGATCCTTTGCAAACTTTTGAATGGCGTATTCCTTGGTGGTTTCAATCTCTTTGCGGCTGCGCTCACGTACATTCTCTTGGTCAGCAAGACAACGGAGGTAAGCATCCTTTGGTGAGATGAGTTAATCATTCACTGTCTTGTCGCTCCATGTTGGCTCTCTCCCTCTCTCTCTCTCGCTCTCTCTCTTTATCCCTCTTACCTTGAGCTCAGAAATTTGCTTGTCCTTTTCAGCCAACATCTTCTTGACATCCTCGGTTAATTCAGCCTTGGGAGCCTCAGTGGCATTACCAGCAGCAGCCTCCTCTCCCTCCTTGGGAGTATCCTTACCGTTCTCAGTAGCATAACAACGGCGCATAGCAGGAATAGAAATAGCGGTCTTCATGGAAGAGACAGTGGCAGTACGTCTGACTGACATGGCAGCAGCATTACGAAGTGCAGGGACAGAAAACATGTTGGATTGTGATTTTTGGAAATTGTATAGGAAAGAAAAAGAGAGAAATCGATACTCTCAGTTTTTCTTTTTTTTCTTTATTTGACAGAAACAGGGCTCCTTGGGTGGTGGGGTGGATTGGAGCAGGCAAGCTCATTAGTTCAGTGACTCTACATGTTGGGATATTTCAAAGAGCGTTTCTAGTTGTTTCTATGAAGTGAGTGAAGCAGACCTTGACAAATCGAGTCATTTTTAATACTTGGTGCATCTGATATTCTTTGATCCGTTTGTAAGCTTTGATCAGAAGTGATCAACATGGATGCTATCGACTAGAAAAAATGGAATGGATAGGCCAAATGGAATCTTTGATTTGCCGGTAGTTTCGCCCCCTGTTTGTTCCATAGAAATCTTTAGCAAATGCTGTATTTGAAGCGCCATTATATTCAGATATCAATGCGCATGATGGATCCATTAAATAGCATGTATCTAGACATAGATTTGAGGATAGAATCTACAAATCCATATGCGCACTAAGAGATGGAAGCTCTTCCAACGAGCATTTGTATATACCTGCATTTTCTTTGCTAAAGAACACATATCTTTACATCTAGCAAGATAATAAATGGCTCTTTTAAGTTGAATTCAGATTTGAGCAACGGCAGAGAAAGCGTTAGAAAGCTCATGCTGCTGATTTGTTTGTCGTATAGCACAAATCTGATGGCATAAACATTTACTGGCATGCTCTTCAAGCGCATTGGCCGGTAGCTTATTCATAAATCACATCTGATTTTGTTGATGCACTGGATCATTATCAACTCATTCCATCAGCTTTAAAGGAGGAGAAAGCATTTAGGTTTGCTGTTCCAATCGATTGTACCGTACTTGCTGAAAATATGATTCACGGCGAGTAAACCAAGAAACTGAAAGCAAGTTGGTGTTGAGCCTAGCAAAATCAGTCAATTAACACTGTAGTCATACACGGCAGCATCTACAATAATACACCCTCCTAATAGGACAGGCTTTATTTCACAAAAAGTGAGGTATATATCAAAAACATCGCTCGCAACCCTTTTTCTCTATTTCTTCCCCTTTTCTCTTTTTTTCTCTTTTGAATTCTCTTTGAAATTTGATTTTGAAATTGGTATTGAATTTGGCATGGTCTTATTTTATAGGAGGTAAATTTTGTGATGAAAAGGAAGGAGTGATTGGAATTTATTGGGTTGAAAGAGTTGTTGTTGAAAAAGTGATGATATGAGAGATAAGGGAATTTGGAACAATAACCTTTTATATAGTAAAATCTGTTGATTACGATTGACTGAAAGGGATGATTGAAGGATAGATGAGGTGTTGAAAGAGATGGTAGTGAAAACTGGTTGGTGATGAATTGCTTTGTCGTCGAACAGTGAAGATTTAACGCTATTTATGGCACACATTTTACTAGTAAAAGAAAGCACATTTTTTCAGGCGCTGCATTGATGCTATAGTGTTTTTTTGATGACCATTATATGTTCACTTTGTAGGCCCCACAAGCATCTAAACGGATATTATTCAGTCGCTGTGTTGGTTGTCAAGTAATTAAGCTAGTAAAATATAACACAAAAGCTGTAAAAAGACACTTGAAATTGGTATCATTAGATTCTCCTTTAAATTATGTACAAGTTTCTTATAAATTTCAACGAATGGTTACTATCAACAACTGCTTCGTTTAAAGGTTAACAGAATTGAATGGGTCATG
>JAXQGS010000095.1:0-42931 GCA_037040325.1 Mucor sp. M7501 | reverse complement strand
AAGTTTATAAAGAGTATAACAAAGAAAAAAAAAGAAGAAAAAAGAAGGGATCCTGAAATCACACTACACTACACAAAAAAAAAAGCTTTCGAGCCAACTTGAGAACGGTGACTTGTTTTCCTCTAGGATGTGTGCAATGTCAATGAATAGAATGCTCTTTATTCGATGAATAGGAAGGTATAATCACTAAGAGGTCTCTGTCGCTTCAGTGCTGCTCGCAGCGTCTGCTTCAGGCTCTTGATTGCTCGAAAATTTCTGTTTTTTGGCAGGTTCCTGGCTCATGTTTCGCTCCTGTTGATCCTGGATGATGTCTTCAGGCACATTTACTGCTGCTGGATCCTCGTCTACTGCTGCTGGCTTTTGCTCCTCCTGCTGCTGCTCCTCCTGCTCCTGCTCCTGCTCCTGCTCCACGCAAAATACCTTTCCTGGTACAGTGAATCCGTGCTCGTTGTCCAGCTCGTCTCTTGCTACAAAAGTAGGAGTAATAGCCAGGAATACAATACCATTCGGCTTTCCCTTGGCGGTTGCTTTCATTGTCTCCCCATTGAACTGTGTCACACCTTCCTCAATAGGCAGGCGCTCGATTTTAATCTCTTGTCCCTTGACAGCCAAGTTTAATTTAGAAGCTCGTTGAATAAGGTTTTCAATCTTTTTAGGGTCTTGCTTCAGTGCAGGATACACTGACCCCAGCACGGACACAATGTCTTGCAGCAGCTGGTCCTTGGCTGCCTGAATCTGGGTCTCCTCATCCGCAGGCTGTTGGATCACCAGAGCGCACACTTGCTGTCTGAGACGATGCGACCATTCCTTGTTGCGGCTTGCCATCCAATCATCCAGCTCCTGAAACGCATCATTGATGGAGACACCCAGGTGGATGGGCACATCCAGCACATGGACCAGTAGCGTATTGATCAGGTACTTTTCCACAAACAGCGTAATGTAAGATGTGTCTAGCAACTCGCCGCCTGTTGGCATCATGTATTTCTTGATGGCATCCACTTTGCCGGGCCAATGCTCGAAAACGAAATCCGTGCCGCCTTGTCGATCCATCTTGGACTTGAGTCCCATACACGTATTGTTCAATTGGCTCAGCAGGTGCGATATTTCAGGCTGGATGGTGGACAAATCGTCGTCCGTCACTCGAATCTGCTTGACGTACGAGTAGAAATTCACCTCCAATTTCTGATACGCTTCCTTCTTGGCCTCGAGTTCTTGCTTTAGCAGCGCAATGTTTTGCTCTAGTTCCTGGCATCGGTCGTGCTGTTCCTCCAACACCTGCTGAGAGGCCTGATTCCAGTGCTCCAATGATGCCTTTTCCTCTTGTCTTTCCTGCTCTACCTGGCTCTGGTACTTTTCCTTTTCATTTTGGATGCGCTCCAGGATCTCCTTGTGTATGTGAAGTGATTCATGCAGTGAATGGATGATCAGGTCCTTGTCTGACTCTGTGTCCTTTTGCGAGTCCAACACACGGAACGAATGCACAGATTGCTTTCTTTCTTCCACAGATGATTGGAAATCTTGGCTGGTTTGATCAATGTCCATGGCAGCAGCAGGAGCAGCAGCAGCAGGAGCAGCAGGAGCGTCTGTGCTATGGGGCGAGGTAGGCGATGTAGGTGGTTGTGTCATGTTGTTGTTGTGCGTGGGAGATGAGGAAGAAGAAGAAGAAGAAGAGGGAGGAAAAGTCGATTTTCGCTTTTTGTTATTGCTGTAATTGTAGAAGGTGAGCAAAGGCACGTATTCCCTTTTTATGAGCATTAGGAAAACCGCCGCTGAGTTGTAGTTGTAGGATGTCGTCACTGATTTGAGAGCATCCACATGTACTTGTCCCATCTTTTAATCAGTCAATCAAGAGAGGTGATGGATCAACAGATCAGCAAAAAAAAAGCAAAGAGAGAGATCTCGAAATGTAATCTGGTATGTGTGCGTTTTTATTCACCTCTTTATACATGTCGCTCTATAAATCAGACGTTTGTCCATGCCATGATATGTAAGGGAGATGCGGTGCGTTTAGCTAATCCTAGATACAAGGTGGTCAAGGCATCATGCGTTTGTATTCAAATTGTAACCTTGTTTCCCTATTGTCGATTAAGGAGACTGGATTGCTATAGACACAAACACACAGCAATCAAGGGAGTTTGAATCATGGTAAATATTATTCATGCATAAACTAGAGTTCAACAGGAAAAAGCCTCCAGCCATTGTTTGATCTGCCATGATGGGACCGTTTTTACTCTAGGCACACTCTTATCTTCTACATGAATCGACAGGCAGGGCTTTTTGCTTTTTTTCTTCACCAATTCAACACAGAGAGAGAAATACAACGATGAATCCAGGCCAGAATAAACCTGAACCATTGCAATTTGAAGACAACATCTTTCATTTGGATCTCCACCCCAGCAATGACATTGTAGCTACTGGCATGATCAATGGCCGTATTCAATGGTAAAATCGAGACTGGATATTGTATCTGTGGGTTACTTATATGAACTTTTTTAGTCATCGCTACGGATTGGAAGGACATGAGCACTTGTGGACAACCAGAGCATTCAAAAAGTCATGTAGAGGTGTAGCATTCACCCCTGACGGATCAGGTAACATTTGGGCTTGATGGAGCATGTTGCTGTGGATTTGAAGTTGACACATACCTATTGAAAGGCATTTACGGTATCTCTCGGGACAGATCCATCCAACTTTTAGACACAGAGACTGGAAAGGCCATCAAAGTGAGAGAAACGACGCATGAGTATGTGAGAGGGCTATTGCAGACATGACAGTTGATATTGAAATGTGAGTATTTGTTTGTAGATCGCCCATCAATTCTCTTTTGGTCATTGACGAAAACATGATGGCCAGTGGAGATGACCAAGGTGTGATCAAGGTAAGGTATCTCATGTGCAAGCTGAATGAGGTTTGGGGCTAAAAGTGATGGTATGTGTAGATCTGGGATAGCAGAAAGGAAACACCAGCACAAACCTACACAGAACACGAGGATTTCATTGCAGACATGACATTCAACAAAAGCCATCGCACTTTGGTGGCTGTTGGTGGCGATGGCTACCTGTCGACATGGGACATTCGCAAGCCCAATGTAGCTGCCATGTCAGATCAAATGGAGGATGAATTACTCTCAGTGGCACTGGTGAAAAACGGCAAAAAGGCAGTAGTGGGCACACAAGATGGTGTATTGACATTATGGTCTTGGGGAGATTGGGGAGACTACAATGATCGTATCATGGGTCATCCCAACTCAATTGATGCCATCTGTAAATTAGACGAGGATACCATTTGTACAGGCAGTAGTGATGGCATTATTCGGTAAGTTGTGGCTCTTGGAGAGAGTTCTGCTGGTACGGCATACTCACATCAATCCTGTATTATAGTTTGGTTTCTATTCTGCCCAACCAGTTTCATGGTGTTTTGGGTGATCATGGTGAAGATATGCCTATTGAAAACTTGGTATTGAGCCACGACAAGAAATACCTGGTTTCCAGCGGACATGACGATAAATTGCAATTCTGGGATGTAGCTCATTTATTCCAAGAGGAAGAGGAGGCTGCTGCTGCTGCTGAGGAAGAGAATCTAGATGAAACTACCGAGGACAAGGAGGAAGAGGAACAAGAGACATCACAACCAGAAGCCACATCCAAGGCAGAGGAGGGCGGCGACAACGACGGCGACAATGATGATGATGATGACGGCTGGGGCACTGATTCAGACGATGAAAAGGAAAAGAAAAAGAGAAAAAAGACGCAGAAAAAGATGAAGGCTGAAAAGAAAAAGGACATTAGAACCACTGCATTTTTTGCAGACATGTAGATTAGATGTAATAAACATCCATAGATTCCCAGTGCAAGTGTCATGTGCAATAATGTCGCATTGATGTTGAAGCTTCAACATGGAGCATGTTCATAATTTAATGATTAATATGGGGTAACAAAAAAATGAAGGACGAAAAAACTATACAAAAGGAAAAAGGAAGGAAGCAATGATAAAAGGAAGGGAGAGAAAGAGGATATATGAAGGATGATTTAGCTGCAAGTCGGGAATAGTTCGACTGTATGCAAAAGAATGTATTCAATGGTGGCATTCTTGTAGCTAATGTCCAGGAAATCGCGAGATGCGTCGCTGTGTCGCATCAGTGTAGGCGCGAATACCATGGCCAGATTCTTGACAGACATTCTGTTGGCATCCGATTGCTGGTACACTTTGACCAGATGCTGGAAAAGCAGGGCAATAGTGTCGTAGTGTGCTTTAGGCAGCTGGCTGAGGATATTGGAAAAGGCCTCCATCTTCTTTTCATTGTGGTCTAATGCTATACATAAGGTGTGAATACTGGTTACAAGCACTGGCAAACATGAATGTACTTACTCGCCACTTGGATGAAGCTGTCATAATGCTCGCAAGTCAACAGGGGGTTAGGGAGGTCTCTGAAATACTGCTTGAGCACACTTGTGATAGCACAAATGTCATTGTATTCCTCTTCGTCGCTCAGGTTGATGTGCTCGCCATTCTCAAAGGCCAGTTGTATAGCACGGATCTGAGCGGCACCCCCTGATTTTCGGTAGATGCCTTCATAGTCCAAACCACGTGCTTCGACTTCCTTGATGCATTCTTGAACAACGAGTGGTACACTGCGGTTCTCGGCATGGACACGTTCTGACAAGTCTGCGCCAAACATGCTACATTCTAAAAATACACTCTTGCGTTTAATATCATCCGTTATTCAGCATGACAGTAGTAGTAGTAGTAGTACCTGACAGTGATTTCTTGGGCTGCTGAGGCAAGGGCTTGTTTTCGATATCTGCAGTGTCAAAGGAAGCAGACGAAGGATAGCCTAAATCAAAGCTGCTGCTGCTGGTCTGAGTCGCTGTGCAGTGCTGAGGCACCTTGCTGAGACATTTGGAATGCGACGAGAATCCACACCCATCACAGCGGTACTCGCTTCTGCCCCAAATCTTGTCGCCACACGAGCCGCATTTCACAGGTCTCAAAAAGGACGTGGGCTGGAAGGAATGGCTGTCATGGCCGGCATGCGACAGAGATACGCTCGAGTCCATGAATGATTTCTTGCTTGATTTGCCCAGACTGGGGCTGTCTTGGTAGCTCAGACTTTGCAGACTGCTGCTGTAATTTGGGTTGCTGTAAATAGACCTTGATGTGGTTCTAAATATAGAGGAGGAGGAGGAGGAAGTCGACGTGGTGGGCATCGGTGCTGCTGGAGCTTCTAATTTGCTCGATTTAGAAGATGTGCTGGTTGTGGTCGCACCGAGTTTGCCAAACATGGTGCTGCCCTTCTTTTTGAGACGAAACAGCGTAGGTGTTTGGTCAGAGATGAAGCTCTTTCTGGACGACACATTGAACATGACGGAGCTGGCGTTGGAGGGTCGGCGTGGACGCTGTGGTGGCTGCTGCATAGCGAGAGGCGGCACAACGGCGCCAGAAGAAGAGGAGGTATCGGACGACTGGGAAGGCGAGAGGGGCGGCGATGAGTGGGGCAGATGCGTCGATGTGGCTTCTTCCTTTTCAATGGCTCTTCTGGACAAGTCGTTGTTCATGGTGGTGAGCTCTGCGTTTTTGGTGTTGAGCAGAACCATTTCGTGCATGATTTCGTCTCGCGATGCTGTCAAGTGCTTTGTCTGGGATTTCAGAGCGTCTCGCTCCTGTGTCAGTGATTTGATCTGTGATTTCAGCGATTTCTGGTAGCTGGAGTACACGGAGCTATATACGAAGGCTACGTGTTAGACCAACCCCCCACACACGCCGTGGACATGTCTTTGCCTACTTGCCTGCTCGTTGTGCTCTCGTCAATGGCCGCTGCAATCTTGTCGCGGTAATGGACCAGCTCCTTGCATGTGCGTTCGAGCTCCACTCTCACATAAGCAAGCTTGTCAATTTCCTTTCTAGACAGCAGACCACCCGACTTTTTCAAAAGTGACACAATGGTAAACTCCTGCTGTCTTTTGATGTTGGATTCTCGCTCGAAATCGTCCTTGAGCTGTGTAAACTCGTTCAACGCTTGCTGGCTTGCATCCTGCCATCATGTCCAGTCTGAGTAACCTCCCCCCAATAAAGAACCATCTATTTACATACCTGCAGCACCTTGTAATTTGCTTCCAGTTCCTTTAGTCTAGACCGCGTCTCCACCAGTTCGTCGTTGTGTGTCGCTGACGTGGGTTCAAAGCTTGATTTGCTCAGAGAAGAGGTGCGAAGCGAAGACTGCAGAATCTCGGATGCGCGTTTGATGCGGTACTGTGGTGTGGATTCATTGTGCTGCTGCTGCTGCTCGTTGTCTGTGCTACTTAGAGCCAAATTAGCGCCCAATGTATTGGATAGGTTGTCTAATTCGCTGGAATCGTTTTCAAAAAAGGAAAATGTAAAGTCTGGCAGAATACCAGTGTTGCTGATGCTGATACTGCTGCTGCTGTTGCTGCTCTCCATGGTGGACTTTTGTAACAAGGAATTGCTTCGAGAACGCACTGGTGTAGGCATCATGGATCGCACTTGATCTTGTGGATGGTGAAGGCTCGATGATGATTCTGAGGTCTTGATCGTAGCACCTGTAGCAGCGGTAGTAGTAGTAGTAGTAGCCTGTGTACATTTGTTTCTTCATTAGACATGCAGGATCTAAATGGAGTTCATCTCGCTCTTTTTTTTTTTACCTTGGCTTTTTTGCTGGATTTCTCAGCCTTTCTAATCTCGTTGCAAGCAGTACAGTAAATGCCCTATGAAAAAAAGAAAGAGAGAGTTAATAAGCCGAGCGACGAGTTGATTTCCAAAAGGTTCCCATGTTTAATAATATATACATGAAACCTAATACATTTCATTTGTAAATAATGCGAACCTTGGCAGTTTGAGTAAATATCAAATCTTCAATTGTCTTTTTACAGGAAATGCATTTGAAGCAGCTGGAATGATATGCTTTTTCGCCTGTTGTTGGTTTAAAGGTGAGTGTCTAGGCAATGAGATGCAAAGCTTATTTACCTGTCATGATGGCTTCATCTCGAATAATCTGATTGCATGCCACACATGTATACGAGCAGTTGTCGCATACAGGCCTGCCATCATCGAGCAGTAATAGATTTGTCTTGCTGTCCACACATTCACTGCATTTAGCGCAGATGAAGCTATTCAAAAGAGTTAGCCTTGGCTGGTCGACTCATTGAGCAAACAGGAGATGCTGTTGTTACTACCATTTGACATGAAACAACGAATCACCAAATGCAACGACAGCACCTTCTTCAATCAAGTTGGAGCAGCCTTGACAAGTGGGTGCAATGATTTCGTCGGTTGTCATTTTGAGAGTTATGTGTGTATATATATAAAGGAAAAAGGGGAAAAGGTTAAAGAAGAAGAAACGCAAAAAGTGCAAAAAGATAAACTACTTGTTATAGAAGAAAGGCGGGCTTGTTATTGTAGTCTAATTGTGTGTGCAACACTGTAATTAATTGAGGAAAAGGGGTATGTCTTGTGTAAGATTTCAGCTCTCGTTGAATGTATGAAACATGCTAAATCCAGCTATTCGACACTCTTATAGGATTCAACTTGTTATTTTTAGCTGTTTGATCAAATTGAGAGCATACATCCCATTACTGCTTTTCTATACATTTTACATTGAATATATCTCAAATCACACATATTACATCATTTGAACACTGAATCTTTCTACTAACTCTTGTATGCGAAATGTATCACAGCCTAGTACTACATCTCTATTGCAGAAAAAAATAGTGTTTAGATCAATGAATTCATGTTGTCCATCATCCATGCAGCATATAATACTAATAGGCGCAATGTTTCGCACCATGACAAATTGAAAAAGTCATGCTTGTGTGTTCTACAGTCTATAGAAGCTTATATCTTATATAGCATCAGCAAGCAGTAAACACTTGGCACCTTGGCTCATGATGAACATTGCAAATGTATACAATAGAACTTTGATTCAATCTCCATGAGTTTCACTGTAATATTCATACAATTTATTAGTGTAACAGGTAAAAAGTGAAAATGCTACTAAAATTAGGCACGAAATGTGCCACTTTTATGCTCTGCTTTATTGAAAATGTCCATATAAATGCCGTGGCTCGTGAGTTGCTGTTGTTATATATTTAGAATAATTGGAATTTAATAAATCAAAAAAAAAGTGTTGTCTGACGATCGCTCTGTATCGTGTTATGCTACTACTACCGTGTAAGCGAGTAGATCCTAATTTGGACGATCCTATGCATCTCATTTCAAAAGCAAAGCTTTAAAATGCATGAACGTTAAGAGAAGGTGCCACTGAACCAACTCAGGCGATTAACTTTATCTGGCATAGTAGCACTTTATTTTGTGGTAATGTTAGAGTTAAACTATTGGCGTAGAAAGAGATCGATTTGAAAGTATAATTAATTACAAGCAATCATCTCTGTATAACAACACTGAAGATCAAGGTTATAATACTAATGCACTGCCTATAGCACCACCCACATTTTTACCAGCTTCAGCAGCCGCTCTTTCAGTATCTTGTCTTGATCCGTGGGTCTGAGGATTAGCAACACCGTTTACCGTGCTCTTTACACCTACAATCACACCGTCAATGCCCATGCCAAATCCACGAAGCAGGCTATCCTCTCTCTTGGCAATCATCGCTTCAGTGGTGCCTGTAACAGGAGCTGCTAATGTTGATTGCATTATAAAAGTGCTGGCGACAGCCATCACCATGATGGAAAGGATGGAACGCATTTGGATCTAGATGTGTGTAGAATAACTGTGAAAAAGAGATGGAAAAGAGACTAAATACCAGCAAATGTGGTTTATAATGCAAGATGGAAGCTCCTACACAGTCTATCATTCTTTTGATTTGATGTTGGAATATGCATATTCCCTTAAACTATGCTTTCACCCCCTTGCACATCAAGCACGACATGCTGTAAAACAACTTTTATGCATGGATCAAGCATGTGCAATGATTCGCCTTTACAACAAACAATGATAGGCATTTAGATTTGCACTCTGTATTGCCTCAAACGAGTGTAATCAATAGAAAGGTTGATGTAAATACGTATGTATTCATGCTTGAATACAACATTGGTTTATTTTAAAAACTTGAGACAAATACACATCTCCTCTGCTTGTGATGAGAGTATACTTTTTACATTTGATGCTCGAAATTAAAGAATGCCCTTTAGTGTACTTCCAACGGAATCACCAATGTTGGATCCAGCAACATAACCACCTTTTTGACCTTGAGCTTTATTACCAATGGATTGAGGTTTAGCTACACCCTTCAAAAGACCCTTTACTTCAGCAGTAGCAGTGCCAACAGTGACATCCAGTGTGTTGCCTAAGCCTGCTTTACGGCCAGCAGCGGCAGGAAGAGCAACACTGGTGTGCATAAAGCTGGCAATTACCATTAAACTAGCAGCAATGTAGAGTGAAACTGATTGACGCATCTATTTGCATATGTGAGTATACATACAGAGAGTTGCACCGCATAATAGTTACTTACATTGTATGATCCAGTAAATGGTGGTGTATAAAGTGATTTTTTTTTTTCAGCAGAGTTGAACTAACCTCTTTATATAGACTACATCTCGAATATCAAATCTTCCTCCTTGCGTGAAATTTCGTTTGTTTATTATGAGTGAATTAGTTAGCAAGAGTATCTATGGAGACATTGCAGTGCATTGTAAACTAGTAATGTGTTCATGAGATGTATGCGGTTCAAGTGAATTCAATAATGCAACACCGCATCACGCTTGAATGAGTCATTTCAAATGACACACTATATGACAGTGGCACGATTTGAATTTGTACCTATTAAAGATGATATCAGTCAACTACAGCCCCCTTTTTTGCAGTAGTACATTGTCGTTTACAGAAATTCGTACACTATGCCAAATTTACATGCATTTTTCAGGGACACTATTCATGCAAAAATTACATCTTAATCAAGAGACAAATAGCCTTTGTATCAAACGTAATGAATCAGAACGCTTTGATTATTTGTACGGTACAACACATCTGAAATTGATGCAATGTCAAACTCGATCCAAGCTTCTTGCGTGTCCGTCTTGTCCACATAATGCACTGTTTCGCTAGATGATAAACTACAGACCATCAAATCAAATGTTATTAAGCACAATGTTCTGTGAGCAGCCCTCAAATGTATTTACCACTGTAAAATTAAGAGCTTATATCGCTTATATCTCGCCAACGAAGCACAATCACGGCTTCAAAACAGGTCTAGTCGTGTTCTGCGACTTGACATTAGTTTATGGATCACTTTTCAGCGATTTTTGGGGAGTCGAGTTGATGATCGATTTCTAGCAAATTTTGCCTTGTGGTAGCAAGGGAAAATTTGATGATTTTGAATGATGGAGGTTTTCGCCTCGAAAACGAAGTTTTCTACTAAGGTGTTTCTATGCTCAAATGAACCGCAGTGAAGCATAGGAGCATGTAAAAGTGTCTTGGGATCAATTTTCTATAGTGTTTGTAGACCTTTCTTCCAAAACCGTGTTTTGCATTTTTTCACAGTTACTCTCCACAAACCAAAAATATCGCTTTGAAGTTTATACCATTAGATTCCTCGTTCAATTTTGCATGTATAGGTCTAGAGAGATACCTGTTGTTCGAGTAGAAGAATCTTGTGTAATTGCCCCTGAAAGGGTTTCGGATGTCCAGATGGACGATCTGAAGGACCAGTTGGAGCAGCCTCTAAAATTCAATCCCAGCTCCGGCTGTGTTTTGCCTTGGCAAGCACCTTTTGCATAGTAAAAGACACTTTATAGACGTACAATTGACTTGGCTACGCTCAATCACTGCCAGTATCACCCTGCAGGTTCCAAACGCATGCTGCTAAATTTTGAAATCTGTCATTTGAGTACACATATTAAGGGTATCTCCTCGTTTTGGGCACGTCTCTTGGGTTCAAACGGCAGCTTCGATGAGATGTTCTGCTATGACTTTCTAAGCTGTATCGACACAAATTAGTCAAATCTAATACGTGTTGATACACTGGCAATTGATCTTAATCATGTATTAAAAACCTTCAATGCTGAAACTGGCTCTACCTCCAATATAGTCGCCTTAAAACAGCGGTCTAGATCAAAGGTTCAAGACATTATGCGGATTACATTCAACTTGAATCGAGAGGTTTTACAATTGATTTTCATGTCCTATATAGAGCTGGCGAAACTTTCAGATGAGCCGTCGATCAAAATCCTCCATGTTTCTGATTGTAGGTGAAAAAAAAAAAGTATAAAGGCCAACATGGACACTATTGATTTGGCTTTTTTCTCATTTTCAGCTATCCATGACAATCAATAAAGACAAACCTCCACAATACTCATCATCTCCACCACCTTCGTACAGCTGTACAGTGTATAAACAAGGACATGTAAGACTGAAAAAAGAAATTGGCATTGGAGGCACAGTGGAAATCAATCGCTCATGGAGGTAAAATCATCCTCACTTTTGAAAGATACAGCAAGATTGATCTTTTTTTTTTGCATGACATACAGAACGGTGTACTTTTGCCTCAGAGGCACAATCCTGTACGTCTACAAGAAGGAAAACAGCAAATACCCCATTGATTCCATCTCTATGCTGAAGGGTAGCTGTGGCATCGCTACAGATTACAAAAAGGACAATGTATTACGACTTCGATTAGGGACAACTAAAGAGCAATACTTGATTTCGTCTCTAGGTCATATATCAGAGACCATCTCTTGGTTTGAACATTTGCAATCCTCAGCGAATATTAGCACGGACATTGATAAGAGACACATGCCCAAGTTTTTGACGTTATCTCGAGGCAATAACCATCCGCAAGAGCGTGTAAATCATACTAGAACAATTACACTGACTGTAGGAAAAACTCAGGCTGTAATTCCAGTATTGCAATGTCAAATAAGGCAAATGTTGTGATACTTTATATTTTCAATAAAGCATGATTCATATCGTTCTTGAGTGATTTGCGGAATGCATACTAGTAAATTCATATGCCATATTGATAGACAGTTGCTAGGCAACCAGTACCATGTTGCTAGGCAACAACGACAAAAACTTGCTCAAATGAAATGTCCCACATGTATAAAATGTCATCTCTTGATGCATGTACCACACATCATATCCTGACTTTCAACATTGGAAGCATCCTTCTCTGTGACTTATTAAGGTATCGTTGAAGCAGTACGTGTTCCATCTTTGGGTGGTCCCCCTCCCCCTTTCTTGGAAATCAATCTAGCAGTTTCCAAACTCAAAAGCAAATTTTTTCCAGTTCAACCAAATTTCTTTTTAGTTCGCCCCCTCTTTCTAATAGTATAACAATATAAAAATGGCACAAGTAGCAAAACCAACAACCGGTGGTGGTGTAAATGGCGGAAAATTCCAAGATAAAGACAAGCCCATGGAGGTGCGTATGTCAAATATTACTGCTGCAAAAGGTAATAGACACATACACAACACACGTCAAATGCATTCGTGTGATTTCGCGTTCAATTGTTTCTAAATCATTTCATATATAGCTGTTGGAGACGCGATCCGTACTTCCTTGGGTCCCAGAGGCATGGATAAGATGGTAGATGCGTTATTCACTATGTGTAAAAGGGTGTATTGTCTAACAGGGTTTGACATTGTAGATTCAAACTGGCAGCGGCGAAGTTGTCATCACCAACGATGGTGCCACTATCCTCAAACACATGGCTGTTCTCCACCCTGCAGCCAAGATGGTAAATACCGCGCTCTACGAAAGACACTAGGCCGAGAATTAATCTTGTCTGTTTGATAGCTTGTCGATTTATCTGCTGCACAAGATGTGGAAGCTGGTGATGGTACCACATCTGTCGTCGTTTTATGTAGTTCCTTATTGTCAGCCGCTGAAAAGATGTTGAATAAGGGCATCCACCCCACTACCATTGCCGAATCCTTCCAAAGAGCAGCAACCAAATCAGTCGAGTTTTTGACCGAGATGGCCACTCCTGTTGATTTGAGTGATCGCGAATCTCTCTTGAGAGCTGCTTCTACCTCTCTCAACTCAAAGATTGTGTCCCAATATTCCACTTTATTGGCTCCTATCGCTGTCGATGCTGTTGTTCGCGTCATTGACCCTGCCATTGCCAACAACGTCAACTTGAACGATATCCGTGTTGTAAAGAAGGTGGGTGGTACTATTGACGACACTGAATTGATCGATGGACTTGTGTTGAATCAAACTGTGGTGCGTACTGCTGGTGGCCCCAACCGCATGGAGAAGGCCAAGATCGGTCTCATCCAATTCCAACTCTCTCCCCCCAAGCCTGACATGGAGAACCAAATTGTGGTAAACGACTATAGACAAATGGATAAGATTCTCAAGGAAGAGCGTCAATACCTCTTGAACATGTGCAAAAAGATCAAAAAGTCAGGCTGTAACGTTCTTTTGATCCAAAAGTCCATCTTGCGTGATGCCGTCAACGACTTGGCCCTCCACTTTTTGTCCAAGCTGAAGATTATGGTGGTGAAGGATATCGAGCGTGATGAAGTCGAGTTTATCGCCAAGTCTCTTGGCTGTAAGCCTGTTGCAGATGTCGAATCTTTCACTGATGATAAGCTCGGTTATGCCGATTTGATTGAAGAGTCAGAGAATGCCGGTGCTCGTATTGTCAAGGTCACTGGTATGAAGCATGCTGGTAAGACTGTGTCTGTCATCTGCCGTGGTGCCAACTCGCTTGTTCTCGAGGAGTCTCACCGTTCTCTCCATGATGCCCTCTGTGTCGTCCGTTGTTTGGTCAAGAAGAAGTTCTTGATTGCTGGTGGCGGTGCCCCTGAGATCGAGATCTCTCAAAAACTGATGGATTATGCAAAGACTTTGACTGGTATGGAGCAGTACTGTTTCCAAGCATTTGCCGAAGCCCTCGAAGTCATCCCCACCACTTTGGCTGAGAACGCCGGTTTGAACCCTATTGCTATTGTCACTGAATTAAGAAACAAGCACGCTCTCGGTGAAAAGACTGCCGGTATCAACGTCAAGAAGGGCACTATTACAAATATCTTGGATGAGAATGTCATTCAACCTCTATTAGTTACCTCCAGTGCTCTTGAATTGTCTGCTGAAACCGTCAAAATGATCATGAAGATTGATGATTTGGTCCAAAGTCGATAAATGCATTGCAATGGTATAGACAACAAAAAAAACCAACTACGTATTATTCTCTCCTCCACACTTCTCGCAAACACGCAACACCACACACACAATACACACATCTGTCACCCTTTTTCTATCTTGATTTCTTTTCTATATATACACACTCTCACAGCTTTCATATCAAAAATCGAAATAATAAAAAGAAGGATTTGTAAAAGTATGTATTTCACTTTATCAAAATAGCAAGTCGTCAAAGGCAGATGAAGGTTTGGCGGCTGGTGGTGCTGCTGCTGCTGCAGGCTTGGTTTGGTTGTTGCTGGCCCAGTTGTTCCAGTCTGCTTGAACGCTGGTATTCTTTAATGCGTTCATGGAGGGTCCAGTGCTTTGTGTCGTGTTGCTGCTCTTTTTGCCCAGAGAATCCAATGAGACAAAGTTGGACGCTTGTGCCCACATGCCAGTGGGTGTGCTTGCTTCAACCTTCTTTTCCTCTTGTTTGGGTGGTTGCTGCTGTTGTTGTTGCTGCTGATGCTGCTGTGAAGATGGAATCATGGGTTGTTTGGTTTCAAACATGTGCAGTGATTGCTGCTGGGGATGGGCCGCTGAGGGTGTCGATGGTGTGCTGGTGGTATCATCCCCCAGCAAGTCAAACAAGTCTTGCTGCTGTGATTTCTTTGGTGCTGCCGTTTGAACAGGCTCATCAGCAACAGCGTGTTGGAAATCAGCAAAATCATCGTCCAGGATATTGTTGCTGCTGTTTGGCTTTGTTTCCTGAGTAGAGGCAGTAGGTTCTCCCCAGGTAAAGTCTCCCCAATCATCATCATTGGATTGCTTTGTATCAAAATCGTCGGTAGCCTTTTTGGAGGTGGAGGAGGATGCAAAGGCATCTTCGTTGCTGTCACTGTGGTAGCCACCCTGATCTTCATCGTCTTCATCATAGCGGCCACTCTGATGAGGATAGGGAGTTTCCTCGCCAAAACTCAAAGCATCGCCATTGAAGCTAATGCCTCCTCCACCGCCATTGTAAGAATCGCTGCCAAATCCTACATACTTTGATCCACCACCATAGCCTGCACCGCCTAAACCCATGGATCGCATTCCACCAGCAGAATCAGAGCCTACGCCAGTGTACTTGTTTCTGTTCTTTTTGGCCAATTTGCGTTCGGATCTGATCTTGTCCGTGTTGCCTAGTAATTCGACAATTTCCTTTGCTCGATTTCGGACTAGGAAAACAAGTCTCAATGGCATGTCTCCTTTGGTTGCGTGCACTGTGATACCTTACCATTCAATCCTTCATCTTTGCCCTTATCATCGATATAGTAAAAGTTGCGCATCACCTTGATCATGGATACATGCGAGCGGGCATCGTCGACTACACGCTCTGAGCCGTTCTTGATGAGGTATTCAAGCAAAACTAATGCCTGAGATTGGATACATGCGTTGAGTGTGTGTGAGTGTGAATTCTGGCAGTAAAAATTGCATCTCTGCAGTACCTTGTAAATTTGACGCCATTGCTTTGACTCCTTCTCGGTAAATCGTCTGTATACAGTGGGCATAATCTCGTTAAAGTATTGGCTGTGTAAGCATAGATTAGAATGACGAGCCTGTTTGACGTCTGCAGATATATAATACACATACTAGTTGTAGGTTCCTTGCGCAATTTCTTGCATAAGGGTACTGGACGCTCCCCAAGGCTCATTGTTGGTAGCCTCGTGTACCTTGGCTTCCATCTCTGTGTAGTTCAACACGACGCTCTTTCTATACGCTGTCATTAGCATCCTCCTTCCCGGGAATGCCATCAGTAACACTTACAGTTTGTTGACCACGTCCTAAAGGAGGGATTCAACATTATCAGTACGAGGGGGGGGGGGCTTCTTGCACTGTCAGCGGTACACTTACCTTGACTTCCCAAGCATCGGGAATTTGGAAATTGGATAGAGAATTCATTTGGTTGTCTTGTTCTTTACAAAAGAAACAGATTTGTTTCTACAGCAATAAAAGAATGGGATAAATGGAAGAAAGACGAAGCTTTGATGCGGATTACAAAATCACTGCATTTATTGTTCCATTTTCGTCCTGCTCATATTTTATGACATCAGCGAATCAGATCCATGATCATGGTTGTGGGAAGCCATCAATGCAACAGTGCTTGGATGGTTAAGATTTCTTTATTCAAAGCAGTTTCTTTAGAATCGCAAATTGGGTGTCTACCATCAATCTTTCAGGCCAATGGTAAGGGATGCGTTCACCAGAGTCAGTGAATCCATGCTTGGCGTAGAAAGCCAGCACCTCTGGCCGGTTCTCCAACACTTTTAAATACGCTGTGTGATAGCCAAGACGCTTTACCTCATCCATAGAGTGCAACAGGAGCTTGGCACCAATGCCTCGCGACTGATGGTTTACACTGACGCAGTACAGCGCAATTTCAGCCTCTCCAGCATGCACTAATGACGGCTGCAATACTGCTGTTCCAACCACTTGATCCTCTTCAAATGCAAACAGCAACGTATTGGGATTGCCAGAGTTGACGATGAGCTTCTCCACATCTTGTACAGATACACGAGGTTCTCTCACTAGATCTTTTTCAGATGTCCAGCCACCTAACCACAAGTCCATATAATATCAATACATGCCAGGCCCAGCATCAAGGTCAAGCACAAACCTTCTGAACGATAAGCGCCATTAATGACATTGCATCCCTCTTCAGCGTACCTGGTTTCATGAGGTGCAATTGTGCGAATATAGATAGCTGATTGAACCATGGTAAATAAGTTTGTAGAGTATTCAACAAGAAAGAAAAACGACGGTTAACGCTTCTTTATATAGTCTGTCGAGAAATCTCTTTTATGATGCATGTTTGCGATCTGTGACTCATAGAATAGTAAGGTCTTTGCTATCAAAAGTATATATTGAATGGTAAAAATAAAATAAAACGACATTTTGAGAATGTTTTGAAGCTTGATCTTCCAATCATTGTTCGGCATCTCTATGCTGATCCAGATCAATATGCACATGTTGCTTATTAATTGGCATGTCTGCTGACAAGGTATATGTAAATGTTTGACCGATCCTACGGATTTACGCAAAAGTCAGGGCAATTGTTTGTACACTTTCTCTATATTAACTGCGGCAGCTCTAGCCTTCCGATTATGCTGTTGAGGCTATTGAGTGACAACTTGCATCCATAAGAAGCTTATTAAGTATACCTTATCATTGAGCGTAGTGGTTGGAGATGAGGCTCTGTGTGCATCTCAAGAGAAAATTCATTTGAAAATCAAGGTCTGTAACTATAGTACCATAATATTATCATTTGATCAGGCCCAAATGTTTGCAGCAAAATACCAACCATCAAATGCAAGCAAAGAAGCTTAAATGGTTTCACAAGGGGGTTACCAGAATCATTACGTGTTTGTCGTGATTAAATCAGATACAGCGTTAGTATAGCCACTGATACAACAACCACTTTTTATATTAAAACAGCACAGCAATTGCAATAGCTTGAAAATGCATTACATTATGGTGCAAGTGTAGTACATTGCCCGCTTTTTGTAACTGGAAGGTAATTTACTCATTCAATGCGTCGTCGAGCAAATAACGATATATCAAGTAGCACCAAGAGTATCTAATTGTGGTAGACTTTACATTTTCCACGTCTTGAACGCATTTGATGATATATGCTAGCTGTTGCGCGACTATTCGACAATATTAACGTTTGCATTGATGTTCGCGTTCGGATGACAATTTATTGATATTTCAGATATAAAAATGCGCAACAGAAGCAATACATATTATTTAGACTAATCATGTATAACACCTTGAATTCACAAACCCTTCTCATGAGCTTTCAATAGCATCGATTACCCTTAGGAAAAGCATCATGCATGGCAAGCAGCCGTGCGTGGTGGCCAACAAAACTGACCGTAACTCCGCTTGGTTTTTTTCGCTTGAAATAAAAATTTCCTGGTCAGATGCCACTTGATCAAGCTATTTCGTGAAATTCGACTATGTAAATTGTGATAATTGTCCTATACACTTGTAAGCCTTCTTGGAGTACTTTTTAAGGCGTATCCAATGGTGCTCATTATAAGAGATGTTTTGAATAAATTTACAGAGCAATTTCTGAAAATAGGAAATAAGGTTTATGGCGGAAATGTTGAGATTTTTCATAGAAAGGTGCCACAAAAACGATTTCAAGGGTTGCCTTGGATCGAGAGAAACGCTTTGAATTAATACATGCCATAGTAAAAGTCGTCGTTCTTGATGTCAAAAACGCGATCGTTTGATTTTCGAGATTTTTCATGGGGGGTTACTCATGCTTTTCGCTCAAATTTCATCAATGTTTTTTTGGTCCCAAAAAAGTTGAACAACGGTCTCAGTAAGTTTGTGCTAGATGAAAGCAATGGTGTAGTGCTAGTCAGACTGTCTGAAACGGCTTTCAACACGAGAAAACGCTGCTCAAATGCATCTAAATTTTGCTGTATTTCGTACACATATGGGTAGTAAGATGCGATGTAGGCATGTTGTGTGCCTTTGAATAAACTTTTTTGATAGATACAACCATGAAGCATCCCAGAGAAGTCAGATCCACAGTTGCAGGCCGCTTATAGAGTCTTGGCGTGATAATAGGGAGCCAAAATGTGAGATCTCAGCATGTATTGTTAGCGTCAACATGAAATTGACATCCTTCAGGTCTACCAAGAACTGTGCAATATACTACTGGCGGCAAAAGTGGATCGCCCATGCAACAGATAGAGTAGCCTGTCAAGGCTGGCCATATATATATATATATATATGCCAAATCAGCTGTAAGATTTAGCTGTGACATAATATACAACACTCTCTACTTTGGCTCTTGTAAAACCGAGCATGTTCAAGTAAAAATTACTTGGCAACCTATGTTTTTTATGACATTATGGACGTCTCTCTTTAAATGTTACAAACGACACTTGGCGTAGAACGCTTCCTTAAAACTCAAGCTACCTTAATTTGACGGTAAATCATGATAAACCTAGCATTTAGCGTCCTTTATTCACTCTCCACCAGAGTAATGCTGTTGATCTCTCTTATGGAGTCATTAGTGTAACGTAGCATTGAATACATTATGTTTTATTCACAAGACAAGCCAGGCGACAACAGTAGACATAATAGATTGAAATACTATCAGCATTTAATGATGGTTTTATAATCTGATTTGATCATTTCAAATAGTTGAGAAAATAATGAATGACGCTAGTTTGTTTACGATTTACCAAGCTTCATTAAAAATAGATCTATTCTAGTCCCACCAACATGGTGCCTAGAAAAATCAGTTGCCTTGAAACATAAATATGCCTGATGCTTTTGCATCTCTTTTCAAGCCTTGGCCATTTGCTATCCCAGTCGAATAAAAGCCCATAGCCATTCTGATCCATGAATTTGACACACCTGTGCATGTCTACTCAACAATCATGGTCTACACTGGGCTTCAATGTATACAAAATTGGCTGACCAAACGACGAAATGACTACCTTTCTTTAGTTTCGTTTTATACATCTAGACCAATAAAACCTTCTCCTTTTTCCTTCCACCTTTCTTTTCTCTCTCTCTCTCTTTTTCCCTCATCTCGTTTTCAGTTTCGAGAATCGTAAAAATATGAAGCACCTCGCTACCAACAAACGCATATTGCTACCAGCCATCATACTATTCACCCTTGTGTCTCTGTTTTTCATTTACAACTTGTCAGGCACTAGCAGAGATGCCACCACCAATGCTCCAGCAGTAATCCGAAAAAAGGCAAACATCATTGAAGACACCGCACTAGTGGATCAGATTCAATTAACAAGACAAGAGTGGGAAGCCTGTCTGGACCCGGGAAACACACCTTCAGAATATCTCTCCATTGTCATTGTCACCAGAGTTGATAATTATGCTGGGTAACTAAAAGCAGAGCACGGATTCTCGGTAAAAATCAGTGGGTTGACCCTTAATTGTGTAGTGGACAACATCATCGTCTTCAGAATTTCATTGATTCTGCTTATATCTTGGCCGAAAAGACTCAAGAAAAGATTGAATTATTGATTGTGGAATGGAACCCACCTGCCAACCGTCGCAGAGTGATTGATGCTTTTGTAAGGAAACGTGTGGTTATAGCGAGAGAAGATGGGGCAACTTACATGTGCTGTTGTGTAGAGATTTAGAGGGTCAAAGTACCTGAAATATAGAATTATTACTATACCCAACTCGCTTCACGAAATCATTCAAAACCGGGGTAAATCGCCTTTACATGAATTTGAAGGTAAAAATGTTGGCATTCGATTTGCCAGAGGTGAATTTGTCGTCTGCACCAACCAAGATGATATTTGGTCCCATAATTTCCACAATGCCATTAAATCACGAGTATTCCAAAAGGGTGTCATTTATGTGCAACATCAAGATCACCACAACATTCACGACAATTTGCCACCATCTATTGTCAACTTGGAGCCATTCCCTAGCGACGATGTGATTTACAACAGCTGCAAATTGGGTGAGCAGAATTGGGGAAATTATACATTGCCTCCCCCTATTACAGTGACCAGCAGAAACAACCCTGATATCAAGGACAGAACTACCACCATGAATATTCTTGAAGTGGCAGATCAAGCTGGTGATTTTACTATGGCTCACAGAGACACATGGAAAGTCCCTAGAGGATATAGAGAAGCAGGAGGTGTTGCATGGTAAATACAGTCTCCTATGTGTGATGAACGCACATTGATACTGACTGCCCCTCATAGGATGGATATCGAATTTATTTGCACTGCTACTTGGACCAAGAAGATCCCCGTTGTATATGTCAAGCCTGGCTTTACTTGTCATCAAGAGCATGCCAATATTTGGGAGAGCAACAAGGAAGCCATGAACGATAACAAGGACATTGACATGAGCAAGATTGAGCGTGGAGAAAGTGTGTACATGAACAAGGAAAATGAGTGGGCCCTGTTAAACTACAACATTTACGAAAAGGGTCTAAGTTGCATGGAATTTCAAGGTGGACTTGCTTGGTAAATGCACTCATTATCTGAAAGGAAATCGTATACAGCTATTACACATTTACACCAGTATATATTTGTTTCTATTATTTTGCACTATTCTATTCTTTCTTTTCCCTGTATCAATCAACAAAATTCCGTAATTAAACATCCCTCAAACTAAATGATGCTGCGCTCATGCCCAACATGTTGATGTGAAATGGGGTCCAGTCAATATGTAAAACCATAGAGCGTGTATGACAAGCAATCATTGTTGTGATACAATTAGATCCTTCACATACAATTACGGTTGTATTTTAACCCTTCTCTTCTCTCTCTACATCAATGCGGTAATAGGTCTCATTTTCGCCACTTGTTTATATACATCTTGTCATCCTGAGAGTTGATGTTTTACTCATCTTTGACATATGTTTGCACACGCCTTCATTTGTAATAACGTTTGCCTTGTGGCTGGATGCACAAACAGTAAATGGCCATCGTGCCTGGTTGTCGTTTTCGATTTTGTAAGTTGAAATACAGTGTTGTACGTTTAAAGAATAGCTTCAAATTGCAAGAGTGATCGCCCAACAATAGAAGCGACTCAGAAGATGCCGCTTTAAATCCGAGTTTGCAATATGGCTTGATCTAATCTAGCTTGAAGCAAGCTTTCATCGTAATGCAAGGCGTTTGAGCCTCTTTTATTTCGAAAATGACAGCTTTAGGCTCACCTAGGTGGAAATGATGCAACCTGCGCTCATCGCATGAATTTGAGATTGTTGACATAATATAGTGCCATCATATAAAGTATAGCTACATACTACTACTAAGCAAGACATAAGACATGCAACAAGCATGGATTTAAGGCTTTATAAGCATGCCAAGACTATTAATATTGTCTTGAGCACTCATATCAACCATAAGCCCATGAATTCCATACGTTATGGTTTGGTTGACACTAAAATATTGATTGTAGCAAGGTTACATTCGATTATCATACTGAAAAAACTAAAATAGTATGTTTGAACAGCTTCTTAGATCATCTGCTTACAACAAAATGCCATGACAATTGAGAGCGCCTGTCAATGTAGCTACTACTCTAATAAAAGTGGTATAGAATGAGGCGTAAAGCGAAAATTGCAATAGTATCTGCATACGATACCAAGCATGCAAAATGACAGGTATGATATACAAGCATTGATAGTCGCATTTTACTTTCTCTCATGGAGCTCAATTTGTCATCCCTTGCAGTATGTTTAACTGAAACCATTTATAGGTTGTTTGGATAGTATTGGCTTTTCCCCAAGCGGAAAATCACATTGATAACATTTACATCATACGATTAAATTTTGAGTGAATGAAGTGTGATTTTTCACATAGATGTGATATAGCATTAACCGAATGCAAGTAGCCGAGTGCCTGCAGATAACAAGAGTTTCAGCAGGTCAATTCAGAATAATCAATGAGAAAGTATTATACTACGCTAGTCCTACTAACCAAATTAATGATGAGAATTAGCCTTATCTCTTTTCATTCAAACGCAAGTCATTGAAACAATTGCGAGTATACAGACGAACAACAAGAAGAAGCGTGTTCGTGGGATATCATGACATTATTAGAGTATAGTGAAATGACATTGGCTACCAACCATGACAACAAGTAACCTATTACAAACTAGTCATTCACATAGTTTCTGAATACGTTGTTCTTCTTGCCCTATTCTTCTCACACACATTTGTTCATTTTTAAGAAAGAAAAAAACCTGGGGTAAACATGAGGAACCATACAAAAGGAGAGGAGAGATCTAATCAACACCACACAACGACGGAGACCCTGTGTTACGCCAGTGAAAAGCTTCTTGAATGTGGGGTAAATGGGAAGATAAAGTTTATTAGCGTGGCACAAGCTTCTTTCTCCCCGCCTGTCATACATTCGGATTAATTCAATCACGGTGACAAAGCGAGAGGAATCCATGGAATCACATTTTGTACATGTATTTTCTCACCCAGTAATCATGAAGCTTAGGTAAGAGGAGCCAAAGATTTCTCTCATCTGACTGACATTAGATGTGATACCTCAATCCCAAATCTGTAGTTCCATGGAAAATTGGTTTCAAATGTTGGTGTGGTTTTTCACATACAAATTGTTCAAATGTGGAAGTTGCTCCATTGTGTTGACCTTTGATAAGAAACATCATCCCACATGAATTGAGAAAAAAAAAGTCTACATTTTGCTTGGAGCAAAAGAAATGCCAGCAAGAAAATATACACTACTCAAGTTATACCTTTGCTCGTAGAAACTGAACCGAGAAGGATCGTCTCGAGTGTTACAACAAAATAACCGCACCGAGAACAGATTTTGAGGTAATACCAACGTGTGTGTTGTGCATTTCGTCGAGCGCCGCAGAACAGAGGGCTGCTCTTCCCTCTCTCTCTCTCTCTCTCGCTCTCACAGACTCACACAGGTCTTCTTTATCTTTCAAAATGCCATTTTTTTGCCACAGAAGGGAATGCTACCGCGGTTAGAAAACGTAAATCGACCATGTTTCTTCTTTTTGACACATTGGAATCTACGATTGAGTTTCCATCTGCCATCAGATTCAACATGGCTTGCCTCTCTTTTGCTCTTTTTCTCCTCACCAACAGTGAATTTTCCCATAGATTTCAACATCACAATGTAAATCGAGGCGGATTCACACGCAACTTGACTGGCTGCCGTGCTTTGAAGTGTTTATAATGGAATCGTTGGAGGGACAGATGCTTACCGAATTGGTCGGGAGAAGAACCAGATATGGAAGTGCCTCCGACCAAACTTTGTTTGCTTTGTGAAAAGTAAACTAGTTTTTCGCTGCCGTACGCGTTCTGTTGCTGGCTTGCTTCTTGTGTAATTCCTGCGCCATTTAGTGCATTAAACTATAAGTTGTCAATTAATAGAATTATAAAAACTTGTTTCTCTATTGTTTGTATTTTATTAAAACGACACATGCGAAATTTCAAGGAGCAGTGAAAGAAGTGAGATTTCATGATTTTTCCCACCTAATAAAATAGCAAATTTAGAGTTGTACCATCATGATGAATCTCTCTTTTCTTTCAGTATCCAAAAAAGGGGGGGGGGGGAGGCAGGCAGAGGAGGAGGAGGTTGATTTGAGGAGAGAGAGAACACAGAGATAAACACAAACAATCCCCCCACAACCACACAGCCCATCCCCCAATAAAAGAAAAAAGACCAAATTCGGCTTCTAATGTATGCAATCAGACATGGCTTTCGAAATATATAAATACCCCCCCTCTTCCACATCCAAATTCCCATTCCCCACAATTCTTCATCTCTTTCTCTTTCTCTTCTTGTAGAAAAGCTTAATCAAATCAATCACATACACATATCAGATCAACCAATTAAAATCAATAATGTCTGCTGAACAACAAGATGTCGAATCCAAGTACCAAGTTACTCACTCCACACCCGCTCCAGTAGTAGCTGCTCCTACTATCGCTAACCCAGGTCCCTTGGGTCTCTGTGGTTTTGCTTTGACCACTTTTGTCTTGTCTCTTCATAATGCTGGTGCTGGTGTGTCTCCCACCGGCCCTCATGGTGTCGTTACTGGTCTCGCTTTCTTCTATGGTGGTCTTGTCCAGGTAAATTTGACATTGAAAGAATCATCATTCGGTATTTGTTTATTAACAATCATCACCTATTCATAGCTCTTGGCTGGTATGTGGGAATTCAAGACAGGAAACACATTTGGTGCAACTGCATTTTCTAGTTATGGTGGTTTCTGGTTGTCCTTTGGCTTGATCTTCATTCCTGGAGCCAACATTACAGGTAGTTATGGTACTGATAAAGCTCTTTTGGAGAAGTCTCTTGGTTATTATCTTTTGGGTTGGACCATCTTCACTGGTATCATGTTGATCGCCTCTCATCGCTCTAACTTTGGTCTCATCTCTCTCTTCTTCTTCCTGTTCATCACCTTCATCATGTTGACTGCCGGCAAATTGAACGAATCTGATCCCTGCACCGTTGCTGGTGGTGCTCTTGGTGTTGTCACTGCCTTCATCGCTTGGTACAATGCTCTATCAGGTTTATTGACCAAGCAATCATCTTATTTCACCTTGCCTCTTGGTCGTATCAACTAAGATTTGAAATAATACCCAATGTCTCTCACCATTTTCTTACTCATTCATACCACTCTTTTCTCTTCCTTTCCATTTAATAATAATTTCTCTACTATTTTAACTATTTTCAATCCATATCTAATAAACAAAATGTTGAATCATCTCTATTCCCGTGTAAAAATGCTCATATATCCCTACAACAGAATGCACAGATATGCAATGCGTTAGCCATCCTACCATTTAAGAGGGTCATGCTTAAACAGCCATAAACTTGGGACAGATGCGCCATATGATACTCCTTTCCAACAATATACATACATTTGGGCCTGTCTCCTTTCAAATATTTACAATTTTCACATAACACAAATATAAATTTGTTTGTGTAGGTTAGTAGAGTACACACGCATTCTTGTAATTGCCCGTTTATTTCCAACTTGCTGTTCAACATTGGAAGCAGGATGTGCTACATGATCATTCGCTTTTGCATCAAAGAAGCGTCTAGTTGCATTCAGTCCTCTCCTATGCACACTCTGCTATTGAAGGCTCGATTAAAGATAGCTGATCTTTCTTTGCTTGACATCTCCTTGTGGTATCCGCCTTCTAGCCCTGTCTCCTCGAAAAAGAAAAAAAAAATGACCCGGATTTACCAAAATTACACAGATCATCTTTATAATGGATGTGGCATCTCTCTCCGGTGTAACAGAGAGTTTTATTTTCGGATTGTATGGCGCTATGAATGTGTGATTTGAGCACTAGACTAAACTAAACAGAGTAAATTATTGAACCAATACACTGAGGAAATGCTGCGCTCAGATTCAAACAGCAAAATACAGATCAGAAAATATAGAGAGACGGCATGGAATGACATGTCGATGTATATATGTCGAAATATATACATGATTAAGGAAAAAATACCCATCTATATATAAATACCAATTCGAGTCAACTGCTGTACATGATACACAAATAGTTTCACAATACATTTGGTGTGAACACACTCTTTCTCTTTTTACGCCATGCCCTTTTTATAAACATAAATCTCCTTATGTCTCGTTCAATTCTCATTGACAACAGCAGCAGCAGCAGCAGCAAAAACAACAACATTCGCAGCAAGGGGTTGGTGGAATTCCTTACATTAGCTTATGATCCATTTCGAAATAATTGCATTTTTACGCAAAGGGATGACAATCAGGGGAACATGAAAAGGTTAAATGACTAATACAAGCCACTGCTTACTCCCATCAGGCGCAAAAAGAAAAAACTTTCCATAGTCGCATATAACTGCTTTATTTTTATTTTTGTTGTATCGACACATAAGCAAAAGAAACATGTACTGTGATCTTAATATACCATGCTCAGCCCAACCTGATCGCTCAGCCGTTGACAAACTAAAGCTAATCCTATCACGTCTAACACAATGTAAATCACTGGTCCATCCACACATAAGAGGGCACGAGATTAACCATCAACATTGCTAGTGAATGAAGCTACAGTCGCATTAAACTACACAATGGAATCCAAAGTAATGCGATGGAATAAACATTGGAAAAGGAAATGCCATATTCACATCTCCCTTTTTTTTCGCAAGATCCCAAAACCAATAGATGAGAGTATTTTCAATTCCTCTATATTAAACTCAAAGCATCCCTTGAAGCTCTATAAAAGGGTTACCGTTGATGCAATCAATCCAGTAAGAGCTATCATTGCGATCTGCCTTGTACTCGACTCACTCCTTCACGATATAGCAGCACATTGCTGAACTACGAAAGCAATTTGATTTGGTTGCTCTCAGGACAAATGATTACACAGTATTTCATGCAGCTTGCCAATCCACTCTAATCGATATCATATCTCTCCATGTGGATGAACGTCTTACATTTGAATTGAGCTCTGTTGACATCAAGAACGCGTTAGAAAGAAATATTTACTTTGAAATATGTTATGCTCCTGCTATTCGAGGTAAATATTTTGACGGCATTACCTCATTCTTTGCTAATACATCTAGTGCCCATAGATACTCAAGCTAGAACATACACAGTGCAATTGGCAAAGCAATTGTTTGAATACACCCAAGGTCGAAATGTAATCATCTCGAGCGAGGCACAAATTGTATCCGAGATCCGTAATCCTGCAGATGTCTTTTATTTGTAAGTCAAAGAGTGCTTGTTTCCTGATGCTTCATGTCGACTCATTTCTCCATATTACCAGTGCCAAATCAATTGGATTTCCAAATGACAAGGCTAAATTTACAGTGGAGAAGCACTGTGGGCAACTGCTGAACAGTCGATTAAAATGAAATAAACGCTTGTTCATGACGTAAAGGAGAACATGAATCCTGATGTTAATTTGACGCGGAGATTCTTGGTTTAACATGCTATTCAAGGTTTTGTGGCATTGCTCAAACCCTTCAAATGAGTCCCATGTTTAATAATTTTTCCCTCTTTCCTTTTTGTTTTAATATATAACACATTACAATGAGCTACCACTATCAATCCTACTCGCAGACAACCACCTCCACTAGCTCGGGCGGCCAAGCGCACACAACATCCACCACCAGAACCACCACATCATCCTCAGAAGATGGTACTACCTCCTCAGTCGTCGTGCGTGAAATATCTGAAAATGAGTTGAGTGGATTGTCTTTGGAGTCAACGCATAACTATGAAATTACAGACGATGATTGCCTTACCAAGTACGATTTCTACTCTTTGATGGACTCTGACGATGATGAATCAGAGACGGAATCCGAGTCTGATATCGAATACCATTGGTTTCCCAGTTTGTTGAAGACCTCTTTTATCGAGTTCTTGGATGATAAGGAACAGGAAGCTTATATGGAGGACGATACCTATGATGCCAAAGTTCAAATTGAAGAAAACAGTGACTCTACTACTCCTGAAGACGAGGAAGAAGGTGACGAGGAAGAAAAAGAGGTTGTCCAGCATCGTGCTCGTCGTGGGGGCAAAAGATCTCATAAACGTCATGCAAAGAATCACACCAAAAGACCTAGAAGATCCGAACAAGTTCCTGTTGAAGTCGTTCATGTTATTCTCTAAGCTACCATTCTCATTTAAATTCACATTATAAATAAATTCATATAATAAATAGCCAACAGTTATTCATCTCTGCACTAACAAAAAATGTTGAGAAACTGCGTGTCTTGAAATGATTTAGTGTTTGTGAGTCAATGCACTGCTGTCTTGACCAACGATTTCGTGTAATGGTAACATATTAACACATCTCTCTTGTTGTGGTACTTGAGCATATGACTATTATTAAAGTATCTACCTGCTGTAACTAATTAGTAGTTATCATATAGAAATAACTGACAGATTTCAGGCAAATGTGTAAATATACACTTGTTTGAATCCTGCTTTTAACAAGCGAGTGATCCATCACAATATATTGAGTTTGTAAAATAATCTTGCATTCAATTGCTATGCACTGACAATTCATTATATTCAAATCAAGTAAATGCTGTTGCAAATCCAATTCTCTAACGATGCTCTTCGTCTGTATCTATGGGTACAATTCATATAAATTAGGGTCTATACACCCATCCACAGCACACCTTCAAGGCGATATCATAGTATTTATCCCATACTACTCAATTTTGTTCTGTATTTTGCGTAAAATGCTTGATCAGTACTTTCTTCCTCATCATACTATCTCTCATCGGTATTGGGAACGCTTTTTGGATAAATTTGTGCAGAAATACTCTGGAAATTTCGCGCTTTTTAATGGACAAAGAGCTTAATAATGCACTGTTTCGCTAGATGATAAACTACAGACCATCAGATCAAATGTTGATAAGCGCAATGTTCAGTGAGCAGCCTTTAAATGTATTTACCACTGTAAAATTAAGAGTTTAAATCGCTTATATCTCGCCAACGAAGCACGATCTCGGCCTTAAAACAGGTGCCATCGTGTTCTACGACCTAACATTAGGTAATGGATCACTTTTCAGTGATGTTTTGGGGATCGAGTTGACCATCGATTTCTGCCCTGTACTAGCAAGGGAAAAATTGATGATTTTGAATGATGGAGGTTTTCACCTCAAAAATGAAGTTTTCTACTAAGGTGTTCCTATGCTCAAAATAATCGTAGAAACGCATTGGAGCATGTAAAAGTGTCTTTTGATCGATCTACTATAGTGTTTGTAGACATTTTCTCCGAAAACGTGTTTTGCATTTTTTGACAGTTGCTCTCCACAGACTAAATGAATCGCTTTTAAATTAACACCATTAGATTCCTCGTTCAATTTTACATGTAAATGGGTAGAGAAATACCTGTTGTTCGAGTAGAAAAATATCGTGTAATTGGCCCTGAAAGGTTTTTGGATGTCCAGATCCGCAATCTGGAGGATCAATGGCAGGCAGCTCTAAAATTCAATCCCAGTCAGGCAGTGTTTTGCCCTATCAGCCATCTTTTGTATAGTAAAAGACACTTTATAGACATCTAATTGCTTTCGTTACGCTCAATCTCTGTCAGTGTTATCCTGTAGGTTCCAATTTCTTGCTGCTGCATTATGAAATTTGATATTGGAGTATACATGTGAAGGGTCTCTCCTCGTTATTGGGCATGTTTCTTGGGCTCAGATGACAGCTTCGGTGAGATGTTCTGCTATGGCTTTCTGGGCCGCATCGACACGGATTAGCTATATCTGATGTTTTTTTTTTTGACAGGCAAACATAAATTATAAAGACCATCACTGTTTGTGAAGCTATTGTTACTTCAAATATGACCTAATTTTGGTTTGCCAAGTGTAGTAATCGAACTATAGGCCTCATGTAATGGATTCAAAAATAATCAGAATGAGAAATGCTCCCTCAGCAGCTCTAACGCATTCAAGAAAGCGAATATCGGATTTCTGATCATTCAAGGCAACTGACGGATTAACCGGGAAGACAACCCTATTAGGACTCAAATTCGTCATCAAACTTGTTTAACCGTAAAATTGCTGAACAAAACTGGCTGCTTGTGAATCAGGTGGGTTGTCCTGAAAAGGGAATATCTTACGTACCCTTATACTCTCTCTCTCAGCATCAACATCCATTGTCATAGCAATGCCAAATCAAGTATTTGGATTCGTCACCCTTCAAGATGGTTTTAAATGTATATAAATACAAGAAAGCTTTTGAGAGATATCTAAACATATTCTCACTAAACACATACAAATTCAATATAAACTCTATTCAAATGTCTATTACTGCCACTACTACCACAAATCCCACCTCAATCGAGTGGAATACTACAGCTGAGGGCATCCTTCAATACTACAATACCAATTTAACTGGTAAAGTGGTGATTGTCACTGGTGCTAACTCTGGTGTAGGCCTTGAAACTGCCCGTGCTCTCTCTTCGGTGGGTGCCAAAGTCATCATCCCTTGCAGAACAATGGAAAAGTCCCAACAAGCTATTCAGTACATCAAGGGCACCGTACCCAATGCGGATCTTGTCCCAATGGAGCTTGATTTGTCTGATCTCTCATCCATCAAATCATTCTCCATCGCTTTTCTTAATCTAAACCTTCCATTGGATGTCCTCATCAACAATGCCGGTGTCATGGGAAGCCCTCAATCGTATACAAAGGATGGATTCGAAACGCAATTTGGTATCAACTATGTTGGTCACTTTTACCTCACCTCTCTGTTGACTGAAAAGCTAAAGGAGAGTGCACCTTGCCGTATTGTCAATGTCAGCTCCTCTGGAAACAGCCTATTTCTGGGACCTACAGGCATCGATTTCGACAATTTGAATGGCGAGAAGTCTTACAGTCCGTACAAGAACTATGGACAGTCCAAGCTAGCCAACATTTTACATGCCAAAGAGCTTCAACGAAGATTTGACAGCGAGAATATCGACATCACGGTAACTAGCCTTCACCCTGGAAGCGTGGAAACCAATTTGATTGGTAGATATGCCAGTTTTTCGACAATTGTGGATATGATTTGGAATATCAGAAATTACAGGGTCGCTTTAAATGAAAGAAAGTTCAGAAAGCAAGTCGATGTTGGTGCCTCTACAAATGTGTACTGTGCTGTCTCTCCAGATGTGATAAAGGGTGAATTTTACAGTAACAATGCTGTCAATGTAGATTTATTAAATGAGCAAGCAAACAATCAGGACATGGCCAAAAAGCTGTGGGATGTCACTGAAAAGATGCTTTTAGAGAAAACCACCGATTTGAAATAAATACTCTCAACTTGTTATTATCCTTAGAATATAAGGGATCTTTTAATACATTGTGTCAATACAGAAGGAGAAGAGGGCGCCAATGTAATTGCACAAGATACAACGTGCTGAATCGCTTTTCATCATGGGTTTTCAGTGGTCGTAACAGCTTTTGCATTATCCAATGGTATGTTAAAAGATGGCAAATCAAGATTAGAAGCACATTTTGTAGTTGCCTTTTACCCTTCTGATGTGATGTGTGAACGTATTCAATGTTGTACTGAATGCTTCCATGTACAGGTTGTGTTTGAATTGATCCACCACCAGCAGGCATTACACAAGAAGCTCATCTTCTTGTCTTCCAATCAAAAGCAGCCATTCGCAGCCATCCTCTCAATCACAAGCAGATAAATATAGTTTTTCCCTCATTCTCGACTTCTGCCTTTGGGGACGACATGCAATCGATATCTGTATAAATTTAGACAAAATGATCTGATTTGTAAGTCTTGTCAGTTGTGCCTCAACTGAGGTTCAACTCTTTTGAACATTTAATATGTGTGCATATAGACACTGATGCCAGCAGGTTGTATTTTTAGACAGGAGATTTGCTGATGTGCCTGAATAAAGTAATCGACATTGCGAATTAGTATACCTCTCCTCGTGCAAACTTAAAATCACTCGAGAGGTGCCTATTTGCCTGTACCTATATCAAATCATATAGATATACATTCATTTACCCAAAGAACATCACAATGGATGCGAATAAACGATATCATTGGATATTGTCAATTGACAACATTGTAACCATTTGGATCAAAAGAGAGCCACTATGTAATAGCTGTAGATAGTTAGTGGCATTTTTTTTTTTTTATTACTCATGATCGACGATGAGGCGAGTATATATTCATTTTGATATTACACCGTGATTAGATGAATAAAAGTATGAATAAGGCAATTCCCGCAACTCAAATTGTATGGTGATAGTTTCACAGGGCCAATTGTGATTCAACATGGCTGTCTTACCAGTGAATGGCATGTAACTCCCGAGGTTTTGGTTACACTACCAGCACTGTCCCCGTTGAAGGCGAGATGACTGAACGTTCTAGGCTTCGCAATCGTATATATATAAACAAGACAAAATGAAGGAAAGGGTGCTTTTCCCCCTCCTTTTGTTGTTGCTTTGCCTTTTTTTTTTCACTTTTGATAGACTCTATACATTTCGCACAGAGAAAAGATATGGCACCCGTATTAGATTCAGGAGTGTTTACTGCTCCACATGCATCAGCAGCAGTAGCAACAAGTGACATTTGCTTTTCCAGTGCATGTGTTCAAACAGCAGCGAGTCTCTTGCAGTCCATGGACATGAACGTTGATCCTTGTTCTGACTTTTATCAATACACATGTAAAAATAAAGTTGAGATGAAAAAGCTTAATCCAAGTTATTAATTTCCCATTGTTTCATGTCCTCTCTGTTAATTAGGTGGTAATTGGATTAGAGATACGATCATACCAGAAGACTTGGCAGGTACACATCGTGATATTCATTTGTATGCAGCTACAATAGACCAACTAAAATTCACTCTACTACACAGGATTCGGTGTCGTAGAATCAGATTCAACCTATCACAAGGAAAAATTTCGCACCATTCTCGATGGCAGCTATTTCGACCTGTTGACAGCAACTAAATCTCGATCAAGCTTTCAAGTGGACACAAAAGACGGCATCAAAGCAGACAAACAGAGTTTCCAAGTCGTCAAAAACTACTACACTTCCTGCATTGATATCGAATCCAGCGGCAATGAAGCACTGTCCAGCTTTTTCAACGACATCAATGAGCTCATTTACGAAACAACAGAGACAAACAAGACGCAATTTCAGCTGACGGCAAGAGCGACAGACCTTGTCAGCTACCCCAAATCGACTGACGCTATTGTCATTGAAGTAGGCGGACTGTTCACCCTGGAGATCT
Organism: Mucor sp. M7501; assembly: GCA_037040325.1. Taxonomy (NCBI): domain Eukaryota; kingdom Fungi; phylum Mucoromycota; class Mucoromycetes; order Mucorales; family Mucoraceae; genus Mucor; species Mucor sp. M7501. Next base: position 9,588 of record JAXQGS010000095.1, on the reverse strand, counting down.
TGCCAAAGGAAAACGACAGAACCACAATGACCATCATCGTATACCCACCAACCGAGTTCAATGATGCAGACAACGCACCCCTCCAAGACGAAGACACCGAGAGACTCTTTGGCCTGACATCTTCGTTGTTTGGATTTCAAAATGCCACAGACAGAGATCGTGAAAGAGTGTCTTTGCTCGAGGACACTGGGCTCAAGATGATGACTGACCCTGAAATCCATGTCATGATTGGCGATGCTATTTCGGTGCAGAGCAGATTACATCAACTGAGCAAAGCCTCGTATGTTTATTTATAACCCCCCCCCCAGTGTGTGTATGTGTGTATTCTAGTTTACTAACGTGCTATTATCGCAGTGATGATTCAACCTTTATATCGTATTCGCTGGACGAGATATCAGAAGCACTTCCGTTCGTTCACTGGGCATCCATCATTGAATCCAATGTGCCGCAAGACCGAGACACATCTGATTTGTACCTGCAGATCTACAATGTCGAGTATTTCCAAGAACTCGAATACTACAGCAGTGTCGATGATCCCACGCGCAAACTGCACAAAGACGCCATTGTCAACTACCTGGTTTTGCACAAAATATACCACGATGCCAGCAAATTAGATGCAGAGATGCGCCGTATCATGCCTGATACTCCATTTCAAACAAGATCCAGCCTCTGTGTCGAGAAAGTCCTAGAGAACTTGAACCTCGTTTCTGGCCGATTCTATTCTATGATCACCTCCAACGGCGAATCGGATCGTATCAAATTAGGGGAAATGGCAGAGTCTATAAAGGAATCTCTTGGCAATCGCATTAAAAAGGCGAATTGGCTGGATAACTCCACTAGAGCTTCAGCTATCAAAAAGGTAAAAAGCCCTCATCTATACATGTATAGCAGCAGCACCACTCACTTTGATGTCGTAGCTTGATACCATGCAAAAGTCGATTGGATACAGCACAGCATCTCCTGATGAAAGATCGCCGCAAGACATGCACGAGTACCTGCGCGGACTAGAGGCCGACGCTGACAGTTTTTACGACAATGAGAAAGCCGTGGTTCAATGGACATTGCAAATATATTGGGATACCATCGGACGCACCATCAGCCCTACCGAGTGGATTGGTGTAGCCACCCCTCAAGTTGTCAACGCCTTTAATTTACTATCCAAGAATAGCGTGAGTATTACTTGCAAGAACGTCTTATGTGGTTGCCTCATCTCACACGTGTATGTAGATTTTCGTGAGCACTGCATTTGCTCAAAAGCCAAACTACGATCGTTCTTATCCAGACTATCTCAATTATGGCGGCATTGGACAGACGCTGGGTCATGAGTATTCGGTAATGAAAAGTGATTTTCATGTCATTCATTTCAATTAATATTGACAATTGCCCCCCCCCCCTTTGTTTTGTGTAGCATGCCTTTGACGATTATGGATCCCAGTACGATGAATTTGGCATTGAAAGAAACTGGTGGTCAGAGGAAACCAAGTACAAGTACATGGAGAAATCGCAGTGCTTTATAGATCAGTACTCTAAAGTCAGTATTACTGACGAGAAGGGCAAAAAGTACAGCATTGATGGATCTGTAAGTGTGGTCTGCATAGTAACCTCATATTATATACTAATTACCAAGTTGCTCCACAGCTGACATTGGGTGAAAACATTGCAGACAATGAGGGTCTAGCTGCTACTTACGATGCCTATCTCAAGTCCAAGGAAAATGGAAAGGGATACAACCCCATCCTTCCTGGATTGCAAGACTATAGCCCTGAAGCCTTGTTTTTCATCAACGCAGGTCGTTCATTCTGCTCCAAGCCTTTACCAGGAAGCATCAAAGATTCGGTAAGTGCTCTTCTTGGCATTCGTTTATATATACAACACATGTACTGACATGTCACTTGCTGTAGATCAAAGATGAACATGCTCCTGACGCTGTTCGAGCCAACAAGGTGTTTCAAAACAGCAAAGAGTTCGCACAGATCTTCAAGTGTCCTGTTGGCAGCAAGATGAATCCGGCCAACACTGAAAAGTGCAGCATCTGGTAGAATATATATACAACCCTTTTAAAAAAGAAGAACAACATTTGTAAAATTATACACACACACACATTCACATCATTTTGTAAATAAAAAAACCTGTTAATTATACCATGTAATACATGTGAGAGGATAATAATTGTCAGCGCATTGACCACAATTTACATAAGGCTATACTATTTCCTTATAATTTCTACAATTTTGGCTAGCCCAAGTGATACACAGTGGTACTAGCATTATAATAGTTTATTTTCAGGGCAATACACATAATAAAGCAAAGTCATCTCTATGAGAATACAGCCACACGCACTTGTGCTTTGCATCAATGTGCTTTTGCACGGCATGTCTCACTCTACAGAGGGTATCTCTTTGACCAATACCAGCATGATCCAGCAGCTTCTTGTACCCATCGTCCTGCCAAAAGCTGTATTCTACCATGTGTTTGACAAGCTCTTTGGGCAAATCAAATGCAATGACTTGGACATCATTTTTCAAATCATCCATGATGGGTGTCAGGCGGTTGATAGCTAAGTATACATTGCGGTAAGTTTGGGTTACCTAGTTGACCCCCCCCCCCTCTGTTGTCCCTTACCTTTATCGATAAGCACCGTTTTGTGCTTGTGCTTCATTTTTGTACGCTCTTTACCACGCCCCTCGTTAAATACAATATTGACGTCAAAGGCCGTTTTCTTTTGATCTAATCCATCGCCTTTGGATAAATCATGAGAGAAGGGATCATTTCGCACTATCATCAAAACAGTAAATAGGCTTGTTCTCCAACAGCGTCTAGTAGTGTTACCTGAATCTGATGTGTCCTTTGACTTCAAGTCGTGTTTACTCTTTACTCTTGCCACTGAATCCACTCTGATTTGCTCATTGATTTCGGTCGACAGCCAAATACAGAGATCAGACTTGCTCACTTCTGTTTCTGTTCGCCGTAAGACATCCTTCACCTTGACAGTGGTGGAATCAGACAACGAGGACGACTTGCTCTCTGAATTCTTGTGCTTGACAATGACAATCCAATTGATGCTGGCCTTTTTGCACTGTGATACCAAGTCTTCGGGTGTCAGATAGTCACCGTCATTGTACTGGAATTCAGCTCGAATACCGTGGTTCCACAATTCCTGCACAATCTCTAGGCGCTCCTGGATCAAGACCTTGCCAAAACTAGCAACATAGACATCGCACTTCTTGGGTGCCCACAGACCGAAGCTTCGCATCTTTTCGTTCTTGGCCTTCATCAGGTATTTCACTTGCTCTGACTGATGCATGTCGAGATGGCGTATCAGCTTTTGAACCGCAATGTTGACACCGACAGCGCGAAGTTTTCGATTCGCAGTGGCATTGGGGTGTGCAAAATGCTGCACAAGGAAATCGTATCTATGAGACATATTGATTAAGCCTCGAACTCTTTGATGCACACTAACTACACAGTCCTTACCTTCCACCCACGGCAAGCACGTCCTTGCGTTTTGAATCAATTGTATCAGCTACTGTTTCAAACACCATGCCATTCTTGTAGAAATGATTGTTGTATCTAATAGTGGAGCAAGCTTCATCAGCACGCAAGTCAAACGTATACATCATCTACTTACACTAGTAACGGGTGGAATACAATCTTGTGGTGGATGCCAATGTGCTTGCTGACAACCATCAGGGTTCGCAATTCGCCAATGCAGTCTCTGAATTTCGCCTTGTGCGTACCAGGCAGCAAGCCCTCAATCTTCTTGACGATGCTCTCCAATTCACCATACACGTTAAACATGGACAGCTCATCCAACACACTTCGCTGCAAATGGTACTTTAGCTTGAGAATATTGCGAACAGCAGCAAACGACGGCGCTCTTCCCAGGCTCGACAAGGCCACCAACACGCCCTTTCTGATATCTGGTGGCACGCGGCAACTGTCGAGAATGATGTCTGTGATGCCTGTATGGTTGACCATAAAGTAAAAGCCACCGTTCTTGTAGGGAGGCAGCTCCTCCAACACCTCTTCCACCACCTTGAGCACCTCTGCGTCAGGCACCATGGGCGCTGTTTCCTTGTGCACAATATCGAAATCAGCTTCTAATACGGCTTCAGGCTGACCTCCACTTTGGTTCTCTCGATACACCTTGTCGAATGTAAAACGCTTCAGTTCAGGGAACCCCTTTTGTCGCGCAATGTATCTCGCAAATGGCACGGTTTGGTCGTAAGGAAGCTGGTTCAAAGCGCCCTGGGAATCCATCAAATACACGGGGTTCTTCCAATTCCACTCGTACAAGTCGTTCTTGGGGATCAGCAGGGGAGCAGAAACGTCGATGGCACCGTGGCGTCTAAACACTTTGGCCATCTGCTCTCGGATGCAGTCGAAAAAGATATGACTAAAGGGATCAAATACCGTCTCTGCATTGGTCTGGTAGTCGTAAGTGAAATCCTTGTGTCGATCCGCAGACTGAGAGAACATGGCCGACATGAGCTTGTCGTAATAGGGTGTGTTGGGGTTGGCAATGGTGCGCACACACTCTTTGATATACTCGTCTTCTAGCTTGGGTGGCAGCAAATCACTGCGCAACAGCTCAAAACTGTTGGGGCGGTCCTTGGGCTGTGGTGAAAGTAGCATCTTGATAATCTTCTTTTGGTTCACGTAGTTGGCAGGGAAATCCTCGGGGAACTTGCCGTTGCGAAGCTCGTTGAGGACAATGACACGCTGCATACCCGTGGAGAGATTGTAGCACATTTCGAAAAAGATGACACCCAGTGAGAACATGTCGACCTTTTGGTTGTATCGCATGCCAGAAGTAGCTCCCGTCGTGGGGTCAGGCATCACCTCGGGAGACACGTAGAACGTAGTGCCTACGCCCGTTGTCATGCTTTCGTCTGCTCCTAGATGCGCGCTGGAGACCGAGTAGCCTGTATAACTTGCATTCACACTCTCAGCAGTAGCTACACCGGCAGCAGAGGTATTGACATTGAACCTGTCCGGCATACGATGACTGGCGTTCCTGATAAAGGACGCACCATCCACCAGCGTCTGATTTGTCGTGGCCAGACCGAAATCACCAATCTTGACATCGTTGTTGGAGTCCAAGAAAATGTTGGCAGGCTTCAAGTCTCTGTGGATCATGCCCTGGGAGTGGATATGGACCAGGCCCTCTAGGATTTGACGAAACAGACGCCATGCTTCTTGCTCGTCGATGCCTTCATCAATCACATCTCGCAGTGTCTTTTTCTCGCAGTACTCCATTTGAATGTACAAGACACGCGTGCGCTGCTGGTGGATGCGCTTCTGGCTCTCGCTGCTCTTTTCTTCTGACTTTTTCTTGAGATTGTTGAATGCTTTGCGAACAAGACGCTGCTTTTTAGTAGAGGCTGTGTCTGCAGTGGCGTCGCTTGTGATGCTGCCAGTGTCGGTTTCATCATCGCCTTCACGGGCAAAGGAAATAAAGTCGTCGGAATCGTCTCCTGTGGTGCCGTCGTAGGGTGTGGAATCGTCCTCTTCGTCTTCGCTGCTGCTGTCATCTTCATCGTCATCGTCGTCGTCATCAAAGCGAATGGCTGAATAACTCTTGCTCTTGCTCTTGGATTTACGATTGTCCACAGACAAGAAATCATGAAACTGCTGCTTGTAAGCACTGACATCACCGTCTTCATCATCGTACTCTGACTCTGATTCATCCGAGAAATCCTCATCATCACTGTCCTTGAAGCCAGCACCGTCTTCATCCTCAAACCAGGTAGCAAAATACCGCACCACATACTGATGATGCAAACTGGACAGCGAGTGCACTTCTCGTAAAATCTTTCGTAAATCCTCGCTGTCTCTGGGATCCAGTCGAATCTTTTTGATGGCATACAAACGGCCGTCGAGTCTGTTTCGTGCCTTGATGACTTCGCCAAAACCACCTTTACCCAGAAACTCAATCTCTTCAAAATCTGTCTTGTAACGAGAGGTGCTGATGATGGGTCCAGGGCTGGAATCAGAAGAGGTGTTGTTGTTGTTGTGAGCGTGCGTATTTGGGTGCTGTGTGTTGCCTACCATGGTGGTTGCCATGCGGTTGTGGTTGTCGGGCGGGTAGATGGATTTGTTGAAATCAGGTGCCATGGAGGGTTCATAGAGTTGAGGAGGAGGAGGTGGTGGTAGTGCATTGTTGCGATCTGCGTGATTGAATTTACCAGAATTCATATGAGGAGCCACTATACCACACTCTATTTTAGCATACAATCATATATACCAACAACTGAAAAATACACTTACCACTGGTAGAGAACACGGGCGGTGCTGCTTGTTCAGAAATCATGGCTTCGTTATCTCCTGCGAAAAATGCATCGTTCATCAGATCAATGGCTGTCGGTCTCTTTCGTGGATCGGGTTCGAGCAATCTCTTTGCAAAGTCATTGGCAATGGCAGGTAACTCGGATCCAGCCGTGCGTAAAAAGGCGTCAAAGTCACCAAACTCCTTGGTCACATCAATACCCCACAGCATTTCAATAAAGACGACACCCAGACACCATATATCGTTCTTTCGCCCATACACGCCTGGCCGCTCTCGTAATTCCGGTGAGGACCATGCTGATGTGGATTCGCCTCGAGGTGTCTCGGCGTCTTCAGATGTCTCGATCAAAAAGTTGGATTTGTTCAGGTCTAGTAGTCGAGCACCATGTTTAGTCGCACACGTCTTGTTAGAGACGCCACATAAGCTTACCGTGCAAACGCTTGTTGTAACTGATATCAGCCAACTTGACAGACTGGTTGTTGCTGCAAAAAATGCTGTTGGATCGAATATCTATACACTGCTATCAGCCATCTCATCCTCGTTCAGCCAGCATGCTTCCCCCTCCCCCTTCTTACCTTTGCAAATGAACCCATTGAGATGGATATGATTCAATGCCCACAACAGCTGCTTCATGTATTTACGCACAATGGCCAATCGCAAACCACCACCGCATTTCTTGAGCAAATCATACAAACTACCACCTTGCTCGTATTCCATCAAGATGTGCAGTGTCCACGTATTGCGGTCAATGCGACTGCGATCCAAGCGAGCGTCGTAGATATTGAGTATGTGCGGGTGCTGTATGGTGCGCAATCGATCCAGCTCTCTTTCAACGTCTTGCAGCTTCCTCTTTCCTGCTTGCGTGGTATAATAGGAGCCCGTAACAACCACCCGTTTGATGGCTAAAAGGCTGGGTAGAACCAGACTATCCACATCCTCTGTGTTACCATGTTCGCCTGTCAGTTGGTAGTTGAGCGGTTGAGCAGAATACGTTTCACCAACCACGCCCTTTCCGACGCAAGGTCCAACTGCAACGGTGTGAAAGCAGATGCGTTTGGGTATGATGCCGTTCTCTTCCTTTTCAATAGCCACAGTCACCAGATTCTCAAAGTGGATCATTTTGATATCGCTGCTGTCCAGACTGTTGAGCGCATCGGCTGAGCCATCAAAATGAGCATGAAAGTCGTCGTCGACAATCGCTTCACCGCCGTCTGTAAATCCAAGCTCTTGTCGATGCTGTCTGGCTACACGGGCGTGCTCTCGTTTCCGCTCAATGTCTTGCTGGATCTTTTCGTTCATCATGTCTGACTGAACTCGCAGCTCTGCCTCTCTTTCTTGTCGCTTTCGAGCCATTTCCTCCAGCTCACGTTCCCGCTCCACCTTCATGTCTTGTTCGTTGCGAATCATCATCTGCTCGTGCAAGGTGAGTTTGGATGTAGCAGATGGCGGCGCATTGTGGTTTGCTAAAAAGGCACGAACATGATCGCTCAAGTCGTACATCATCTCCTGACCGAGTAAATGCTGAGCTGTTTGTTGTAGTGATTGTGTCAGTTGTCGTAAAACAGCAGGCGATAATCCATGAGGATTGATGAGATGCAGCTCGGGAGGTTTGTTTGGGTATGTCTTTGGGAATCGTACTTTGAGATCCACGGTGGTGTGTGCTTCGTTCTCTTCTACACCGAGAGGATACAAGTGCAGAATGAACTCGGGGTCAGAGTGAGCTACCTATATATATATATATATATAGCATAATACCAATTCAGCAACGTACATCCACCTTCCGTCTCGTTTGGCATATTTGTTACCTTCCAAGCTGTCTTGTTGACAACTTGATGAAAGTCCTCCATAAAGATGGCTTGCAACGCCTCTATTTCATTCTGTTGGACTTCTTTGAGTGATTCAAAATCGATATTTGTTTGCATGGATAATGTGTGTTTTTTGGTGTCGTATAAGTGTGTGGGGTGTTTCTTGGCTTGCTTTTGATGTTGTCTGATTCTTTTTGTAATGAGAGAAAAATAACGTTTGAATGATTATTTTACTCCATTTTTTATGCGCTTATACTAGATAAAAATGGAGGGGATGGTGGTTGTGTCGATAGTATTAAAAAATAGAAAAGGTAAAGAAAGAAAAGTAAAAAATGATCTCAAACAACACGCTTAATTTATAGGCAGCCTTCTTCTTTGTTGTTCTGCGGAATGTTAAATGCGCTGGTATTTGTCTTTATGACTCTTTCGCAGAGTGCTGATCATTTCCTAAGTCAACCTCATATTCATTGTGCATTATTATTAAGCGGCCATACATGGTCTTTCCAACAACAAAAGCTGTATACCAAAGTATAGTTTGAGAACCATACAGCGTCTCTCTCAATGGGAAAGGCATTTGGATTAGCCAGATTGCCGTCGAAATTTAGTTGGATTGCTACCAACTTTACAATGTTCGAGATACTCCTGACAAGCTTGAGTTGATATTCTTTACATGCAAGAGATTCGACAACTTCAACAGAGTTGTTGGTATATAAGTGATCACTTTTACCTGAGCACCTGAATTTCAGAGAGACCTGTCATTATCCTGCCCTCCATCACCGTCCCGCTTCATGACTCAGTTTTTGCGGCTATAAAACGAAATCTTTGCTCGCCCATCTTTTTCTCTATTTCTATTTCCTTTTCTCTTTTTCCTTTCTTTTTCCTTTCTTTTTCCGTGTCTTTTGATCGTCTTTGAATCGAGCTTTGATTCGAGCTTTGAAAGTAGCATGTTCCTATAGCGATTTTTTGAGGAGATGACGGCTGTGGCATTGGATTTTAGATAGGATGGGTTGTTGTTGAGAAATGAGTGATTTGAGAATTTGAAGATTTTGGGCAGAAGCTACAAGTAAAAGTCATTGGATTACTATGTAAATGGTAGATGTATGTTTAGTGCAAGTTGTTGGGGGTACTTTGTTTGACTAGGACGTGTTGAAATTGGCTTTGTTGAAGACGATGTCGATGAGTAACGGCGAAAAAAGTAAAAAATGGCCAATTTTTGAATGGATGTAACTCTGGATTTTATTAAGTGAACCCGGGGGGAGAGCTTAGTAGCTTCTGTTTCTTTTTCCATTTTCTATATAATGGTATAGTTTTTATGTAGAAAGCTCTCAACTTTTTTCAAAACAGTGCTTGAGCATATATAAAGTTTATAATTTGGAGCCAATTCATGAAGGGGACGTACATTTGGTACTCAGATGCACCACAGCGTTCTAGATAGAGCAGAGAGCTATTGAATGGTCTTTGTTTTGTTCAAATCGGATGAGCCAATCTCGAGAA